>JAVCKT010022245.1:0-16658 GCA_032273925.1 Rhynchotus rufescens
GCGCAGGGCTACCAGGATGATCAGGGGCCTGGAACATCTGCCCTATGAGGAACGGCTGAGAGAGCTGGGCCTGTTCAGCCTGGAGAAGAGAAGGCTTAGGGGGGACCTCATATAGCTGCATATAGAAAATCAGACTTAGATACTTATTTAGGGCATAATATCAGAATGGAGAACAACAACCAGCCTTCAACAACAACAGGCATCATTCAGTAACTATTTTATCCGGCGGGTCACTATGCCACCCAAATACTTCCCCACAAGCCATATGACACCTCAGATGATTTGTAATATAAAAGAGTAAAGTGTCAAAAGCTCTCAAGTCTCATAACATTTAAAGACAATTTAAAGCTGGAGGATAGCATGCAAGCAGAGCGTGTGGGCAGGCAGAATCTTGCACGGAGCGAGGCCTGAGGATGCTGCAATGAGAATCACAGCTAACTGTAACAGATGGTACTGTTTTATGGCACATTTCAGCTACTGCCTATCATTTGTTGCACCTGTGTCTTTCTCAACCCTGAGATTAAAATCCTGGGAAGCTGGACATATTTTGCTTCCCATTTTTGTCTCCACCATGTGGTTCCTGGGGCTCTCAGATCTTGGAGGTCTCAACATAAACGAGTGGGCATCACAGCAAACAGCACCTACAGACCTCAAGAGATCAATCAGTCACCTCCTACCTCCAGAAAGCAGCAAAAAAAAACCCTTAGACTTTCCCTCTTGTCTATAGCTCAACAGGAATCTATCAGGAGTCCTTATTTGCTTTCCCCGGATACCTCACTTCAAAGTTTAAACAACAAAATTTTACCCTTGACACAGGACACAGGTGGATGTTGCCTTTTCTTTATGACAACTTTTCCCACTCTCAAAGACATATTATTCTTCTCCTTTCTCAGTCCTTTTTGGGCTAAAGAATACAACTTTTTTCATGAGAAAGACCATCATTCTTCCCTCATGTCGTTTGAATGGACTCCTTCCAACTGGGCTACCTCCAACCTGGGCATTGCTGCAGAAAATGCCTTACCACACTGACTGGAACAGGATTACCTCCCGTATGTTTGACATGCCATTCCTGCTTAAATTTAATATAAAATATCAAGCTTTATATTTTTGCAGTTTAATAAGAGGTCTGACTCATTCCCAGCTTGTGATACACTATACTTCCCAGTGCCTTTTTTGCTATTTAGCTATTCTTCCACACTGCATGTGCAGTATATTACAGATAAGTGCAGCACTTTGCACTTTAGTGGATTGCACTGCATTTATTTCAGGCCATTTCTCTGTTTCCCACCCCTCTCCAGTCATTATGAATTTCACTCCTGCCTTGTGTACTACTAGCAGATTTCATAAGCACTCCCTCAGCTGTATCATCTCAATCATTATGAAAACACTGAAAAGCACCAGACAAGCAGCCCTGAAAAGGCAGATGTGGCTGCTCAGTCGCTGCCTGCAGGGAGCAGTTTGCCAGAGTCAAAGGAAGAAAGGACCCAGCCCAGGCAAAACCAGGTGATGCTTTTGAGTCTGGGGGACCAGGTCCCACCCTGAAAGGAGTTCCCTTATATCAGTAACCAAAGTTGCCCAACTTTCCTTTCATGCCTACCTTTCATAGGGGCAATATTTCTACAACTTGCTGGTAATACTGCCATGGAATCAGTGTCAAAAGCGTCTCTAAATTCATGATTTAATCAACTTTACTCTTCATGCAAAGCACTGAGGTTTGTTACCTTGTCACAGGACAAAATTAGGTCAGTTGGAAATCTCTCTTTTCCTTGGCAAGTCCATGTGAGCTATCACTTACCATTTTACCTTGTAGGCTGAAGTACATACTTTCTCCAGCAATTTAAGATGAAAATGTTTCCCTGTCTCTCATTCTCTCATTTTCTTTGCTTGCTTTCTTAAGCCTAGCTCTACATTTACCCTTTATCCTTATGGAACATCAGTTCTTCTCCATTACTTTTCCATAATTTAAGATTACTGCTAGAAAAGTGATTACACAAATTTCACTATAAAATACCTGAAATAAAAGGTGAAACCATCTCAAGGCATGTCCTTTACCTGTTCTTTTTCTCCTTCTGCTTCTTCCCTGTTACAGACAAGTTCTTATTACTCTTCTGCATGTGCTAATTATGCTTTTTTTTTTGCATACTTGATACTGAAGTTAATGGGGAACAAAACATGCAAATCTTTGGTCTTCTCAGCAATACACTGGCTAATGAAACAACTTTGGTTTTAGTCCACATAGCAAAGAATGGAGTAAAAAGAGGAAGTAAGTATACTTATTTCAGTTCTTTAGATCAGATCATTCACAATTTTATTTCACTGGAAACATTTTTCATGACCCTGCCCTTCACCCAATCCTCCTAATGAAAGACAATGATTAAAAAAAAAAAAGGTAAAAAAAAAAGCTCAAGGTGGTCCGTGAGAATGTCATGTCCCAGCTCCAGCAGTGTTTGCATGGGGCATTCACAAAGCTAAAGGTTAAAGGAGGCTGTTCATATGCAAACCTGAAGAAACACAGTGGAAAGGAATAGAGCTCAGAGTGCAAGAATCAATCAAAATATTTGAAAATCAAACCAAGCAAGGAGGAGGACTAATGCTTAAAGAAACATCAAAAACAAACAAAAAAAAACCCACAGACTAAGGAATCTAGTGCTGACCATGATGATGGGTCAAATGATAAAGACAAGAGACAACAGGCACAAATGGAAACACAGCAAGTTCCACCTGAATTTGAAAAAAGAATAATAATACTTGACTGTGAGGGTAACAGAGCACTGGAACTAGTCGTGCAGAGAGGTTGTGGAGTCTCCTCTGAAGATATTCAAAACTGGCCTGGACACAATCCTATGCAATGTGCTCCTGCTTGTGCAAGGATTAGATGATCTCCAAAGGTTTCTTTGAACCTCAACGATTCTATGATAAGTAGTTTCTGAGAACACATCTGCAAATGACTGGATAGAGAGGACTCCTCGATGTCAGAGGACATTGACACCGTTGTTGCCTAAGCATGCATCACAAAATTATTTCAACTTTTCTACCATTCTTTTCTAAAAAATAAACCTATATATTTCAGAGCTTTGTAGAGCTTTCAGAGCTTTTTATAATGGAAGATAGTGTTGCTGGTATAACAGCACCTTCACTTTTCTCTCAAGGAAAATCCATGATTGTATTGATTTTACACTAGAGAACACATTTCAGGCAAAATCTAAGTTTGCACAGATGAGCCATAAAAAATTTCATGCGTCAAACAGCCAATCTCTGGCATGAAGACTTAGAAAAACAAGGATGTATTTATAGCAGTGTTTTATTTCACACAAGTGATATGTTTTTGAAGCAAATCTCTGCATCATGTTCATAGAATCATGGTTTACATAATAGAACAGTTGAGATACTACATGCATTCATCTGTTGCTTGAGCTTGACATGCATTTATCTTTTCTTTTTGACGAAAATGAATGAAAAGCAGTAGCCCAGAGCACACCTAGCAGGTTCCAACCAGTCCTTGGGACCAGACAAGACATCCTCAAAAGAAACCCCCTCCCGACGTGTGTGCAAGTGTGCATGAAGTGACAGCTTCTCAAAGCAACTGTTTTCCTTGGTAGGCCGGCTCCAATGGCACCACACTATGTGCTAACACAAACATAGCCGGCATCGATCTGAGGAACATTTTGCGTTCCTTCAAAATCTATAATCGCATTTGCACATTTTCTTTCTCTCTCCTTTGCAAGAAAACATTCTGTCATACCAAATGTTCGCATGAGATTGATATTTACTTGTTCTGTGCCTTTCCTTCCCTCAGGAGCGCTACCGTCGCTTACTAATTAGGTCTTGCCATACCAGATGCTTTCTTCCTTTATTTCAATAATATATTTTGTCTCCCTCTGGTGGAAGAAAGACTGAGGTTATCCAAGGCATTGCAAGATTGCTTTTGAAATCCTTCCCATGACATATGATTGAGGTGTATACAATGCATACATATCTGCTATGATCTTTTTTTCCTTTTTCTTTTTTTCTAAAGTACACCTTTCAAAGAAAGGGGAGTTGCAGTGTGGTCACTAAGATATAACCTACTTCATGTTGCTTCACACAAGGGGCTCCAGGCTTCCAGTCAAAGACCAGGTAGGATACTTGGGGAAACTACACAGCATGACTTTTATGAATAAGCTGTTTGCACAACAGTCACTCCAGTCTGTGCAGACATATCCTCAGGGGCAGAAGCATGGAGCAGATGGCTTTCCATTCACATTTCCTACAGCTCTTATTACAAGACAATTCTCGCGAGGATTTCTTCTAGAATAACAAATGCACCTTTTTTTTTTTTTTTAATAAATTCCCACATTAAAAAAAAACTTAATATTCCTTCCAAATATAGCTCCACATTAAAATTTTAAATCGTTTTTAGCCAAAAGATACAGAGCACAAGGTGACAATAAGATTTAAAAAAATATTACAGAGAAGCTAAGAATTTTTTTTTCCATCAGCAAGAACTGTGGATGATGACAGAGATGTGCTTACTCTTGACCTACTTTTGCTATGAAAAAAAAGACCAAAATTCTATCAAAGACTTTAAAGTACAAAGAGGAGATGCTGGAAGAAACAGATATGATGAGGAGCAAGGTAGCAGCCTGTGCACATTAACACTGATATCTGTTGTCAGAGAGACAAGGGTGCTTGAGCTCTCATAGTCGAGTATGACAAGAGTGAATGTAAGACAGATAGTAGGAGAAATTTTGCATTTTTGGATATCAGTAAGATTTATACACTGATTTGATTCAAAGTGCAATGCTGCAGTGCTTTTGCAGAGTAATTCTGGATTGAAATGGGTTGTTTATTATTTTATGGCAGATCAGCAAATGAGCTCTGCATGGGAGATGTTTAAATACATCATACGATGCTTCTGTGCTAGTGTTTGTAAAACTATGCAAATACATTGATAGTCAAGCCCACAAGAACCATAGGATGTTTTATTTGTTAAAGACTAAATAGCATCCCATACATGACATATACTGTGTAAAATTAATTACATATATTTGCAGAAATTATGCATCTGCACTAAAAACATCAGATTCTGCTGATGCTAGGAAAAACACAGGAAGAGTTATGGGAGAAGTATGTTATAGATGAAAATTCTCCAATGAGCACATTTGGATTAATTTTGCTTCTGCATTCACTGATGAATTTAGGCAAGGTCAGAAATAATTTTCGTAGTTTCTCATACTGCAATCACCAAGAACGTGTAAGCAAAATTGTGGATTTTATAGTAGCATTTCCCTGAGATGAACTAAAATACTTGAGAAATACATATATAAAAATTACCACTAGTCATAAGATATTCAAACATATGAGCTACAGTGTTTTTGGATTTTATATTTTCTCAGGAAAGATAAGGATATCAAAAACTGTAAAAGTTAAGGTATCCATTTTTGTCTATGTGGCACATTATCTTACTTGAGAAATCATAAGATCTAAAAGGTAATCTCAAGCTTTAACCTAATGAAGCAAAATGGTCTGATTATATGGGCCTACTGTCAAAGCTGAAACAATATATTAGTTAGTCTACTGAGACAAGCTTAATTACAATGTGCTTGCAAAAAGGCTCTGTTTTTCACTTAAAAAAAAAAAAGAGCAGGTTATGAAACACCAGAATCTCATGTTTTACATACACCAATCTGCCATTCAGATGTGCTCTACTTGGCCAAGAGATAACTCAGGATGTTAGGTAAGACACTACAGTAGGGAGTTAGCAGTTTTATCTTTATTTCACCACAATTTTTTTAAAAGCAATGCAAGAGAAGAACATCTTCTGACCATTGCCAAGGCCACATCAGCATGGTTAACTATTTGAGCTCCCTCTGGATTCTTCAGTTAATGGGTCCTCTCCTCAGGCAATAATTTTATTTAACCCTTAAACTGTAAACAATTTAAGAATGCTAAAAGCTTATTACTTTTCAAGCATATTCTATACTCCCTAGTTTTACTAGAGTTTATATTAATTGCAACTACTTTTCATCTCAACCACTCCTATTTGCATAACTAAGCAGAAACAGACTGCTGGAGGCAAGAGAAGAATAAGGAACTAACATGCGTCTTTACACACTTGGTACTTGGCCATCTGGTATCTAATAGAAATAACATAGAGAAGCAGCATCAAAGAGCAAGGCAGGAAAGAGAGGCCTCTGGCCTTGATTTGTTTGCCTTACTTTTTCCAACTCTCTCTTCCATATCTTTCTAGAAGAGTCAGAAAAAACTGAGAGCACTTAAGGGCCACCTTTAAGGCCATTCTCTTCACCTTGAGAGGCAAAAGAAGAAATACAGTCAGACTAAGCAACTATAACACTCTCAGCAAGGTTTTGTAGATGTTTGGGGAGAATCACAGAGATTCTCTGCCCATCTGGATTAGAGAGGATTTTTGCACTCCATTCCTTCTTTCTGCCCATCCTATTTTGAAGAAAGGCCTCAAGGCAGGAACAGATAAATACAGGTTTGAATTTCATATGCTACAGAATTCTTAAGTCCATTTTGTCAAGCATTCAAAAGTATCAGATACATTTCCTTTAGATTAAAGGGACTGATTTTAATGCTGGTTAAGCAACACACAAATGGGAAACACAAGCTCACACAACAAGCATGCTGACTGCTAAAGCCCCATAGAGGTGTACAGAAAGTTATTATGCATTCTGTGCTGTGCAGAAGCAATATTAAGCTTTGCCTAAATTAGGATTTTAACCTCCTCCACAGCTGCATAAGTACAAACCCCTGAAGAATAATTTGTACTGATATTAAACTGCATGTGTAGTTTGGATTCGTAGCAGTGCAGTTGTGCTGGGAAATGTGTATTAGCGCCAACATCTCAGCACAGACAAGACTCATGTTGCTTTACAATTTTGAGACATAGATCAAACCACCATAACAAATTTTAATAAAATAATAATATTTTAATTTATATAATATAATATATAATAAGCTTTATATAATTTATATTATATAATATATACTAAACTTTATATAATTCATATATATAAAAGTGAATAACACTTAAGATGAATTAGTTGCTTCTAAGAAAAAAGGAAGACAATTGTTTCTCCCCTAGTAAAACATTTCTGGGAAACTGTCAGAGAAAAGCTGTGCAACAAGATAAACAGAAAAAGAACGGAGCACAATCTTAGAAAAAAATCAATGTTAATATAACTGAATATTTAGTATCTTTAAAGACACAGCTTTCATAGATCGGAACGTGTACCATTCCTGTCTAAAATACTCTAGTAGCATAGTACCATTCCTGTCTAAAATACTCTAGTACTATCAAGAGACATAAAAGTAACAAGACAGTTTTTGGATGTGTGGTATCTTTGCTTTGGAAGTGTTTTTGAAGGCCCAGAGTTTTCTACACTGTAACATAATCTTCCAAAAAAAAATAAATAAATAAAAAGGAGCTTAGTTTTTAAAAAGAATGAAATTATTCGCTTTCCATTTTAGAACTACACTAAGTCTAACTCTGTTAACAACAAAACCATAGCCAAACATAATGCAGAAGTTGTCAAGTGACAACTGGGAAGCAGTTATCAACTTTTAGCAGTTCTGAGTGCGAAACTATACTAAAGCATCAACAACTTTCTCATTCCAGTCTATAGGTTGTACGCACTTATGTAAGTATATGTTTATATGCTTATGTATACTACATAACTTTTTTTAAAATAGTTATTTTCACGTTTTATCAACTACACTAGAAAAAGACAAAAATACTGAATGTAAAAAGACTAGAAGATTTTGCTTGAAACAAAAAATTGCAGGACACTCTGTGCTATTATTTATATAAAAAGATGAGAAAACAACAGAGAGTACATGTGTCTCCATTTGGTTCTCAAGGAGCAGAAGGGGTTTTCAAGACCTATGAAAGGAATTGCAGGTGCAAAACTGGTGCAACGACTAAGGTCATGAATTCTTCATGAGAGAGAATGATGGGATGACAATGGATATTGGAAAAATCAACTCCACTAAATATACTTCAGGGTTTCATAAGAAGATAAATCACAAGCTCTTCAAAATAAGTCACTTTGGAAGTAAGTCAAATTAGAAACATAAAAACTAGCATGATCACAGTGGAGAAAGTTCAGAAATATCAAGTTACAGCATGTAATGTAAAAGGACAAGTAAAAAGAATATGTTCTAGAGAAAGAGAAATTGTATGAAAAGTGTCAGAACACAGATGGTTTAATCTTTCACAGTTTCTATCTGTGGTTGGTAGCAGAAAGTATTTGATGTAACAGGAGAGAAGAGTGACAAAAAAAAAAAACTGCATATAGACTTTGAAAAATATTTGAACAATTTTCTGCAGCATTAAACACCAAAAAACCCCACTATGAATTGGTATGCTTTTCACAAAAATAAATATATGGAAAACATAAAGCATGGCAAAGCATGTTACTTAGAGGATAGCTATAAGTACGTAATCAAAAGAAAAATCTTACAAGCTCTTTTATCATCCATTTTCATTAGGAAGACAACATTGATCAGACAATCACAACACACTTGCAAAAGGAAGAGAAACTTAAGCTCAACTGAAGGAAGATTAGGTAAGTGAGCAGTTAAATAAATTATATATTTTCAAATGGTGGGCCTGAAAAAATTCATTCCTAAAAAGATGACTGAAGAAAATTTAGACCATTTAATAGTTACTCAAGAAAACTCAATGGAATTCAGTATACTTCAAAACGGGGTTGGAGAAAATAAACCAAAATACCTTCTTTAGAGTGAGAAAAAGATACAAAATTATGGAAATTTGGACAATTCAGTTTGAAGTCCTAGAAAAATACAGGACAAAGTAAAAAGCACCCTAAAGATCGGAAAGAACTACTCAAATCTAGACAACAGGGATTTTTAGATAATAGACTTCCAGATTATTTCCTTCATGGAAGGCTAACAATCCTTGTGCTAAGGCAGGAGTCAGTAGTTGTATTATGAAGACTTCAGAAAGGCTTTCAATACTGTCTCACATGACATTTTCACCAGCAAGAGACCTCTTTAAAATGCGGTAGAATTAGAAAAGCATATTTAGACATATCAACCAGTAACTGCCAGAACAGAATGTCAAAAAAAGACATACCAAGTAGGAGTCAGCAATGGGTCGCTGTCCCAGGTCTGGAGGTCCTCAATAGCTTCATTAATCATTTAGATGATGGAGCAGAGTAAATGTTTATTAGATCCGAGACTTGTGTGCAAACAACGTAAGCCTGCACCTTCTCTAAGCCCCTAGAGAATAAGATTAGAACTGAACTAGTCTTTACAAATTCAAAATATGGTATATAAAGCCTAATATGATTCTGTAGGGAGAAATGTGAGACACTCTACCTGGGCAGAAGTAATCAGTTGTACAAATACAAGAGGTCAAATAGTTGGCTCGGTTGACCCTTCTAGATGAGCAACTTTGGCATTGTAACAGGTCACAAGCATAAGTCAGTACTATCATATCATTACACAGTACAAGTCTTCATAAAATTATGTGCATGCTTTCTAAGCCTCCATAAAGTCTGAAAATAAATTACATTTCAGTTTAACAACAACTAGGAAGAGTAGGAGGTGTGGAAATCCATCTGAACTTCCTGCTCCACTGATCTCAGCATCACATTCCTGAAGCTCCTCAGTCACATCATATTTTAATAGAAAGGGAGATAGTTATCAAAGACTTCTGGTACATAGGAAATAGTCATTTAGAGAAAGATTTAGGACCTAGAGGTCCAGGAGCTCTTTGCACCTGGAAAATACTTCCTGCAGGGGAAACCTCCCTACAGGTCTGTTTCTGGACAGTTTGAGGACAGCCCCACCACTGCAACAGAACAAATAAATGAAGACAGCTACTTATCAGATGAATAAAGCTACAAGATTATTTTGAGTGGAAAAGGAAGGCATTAAGAGTAAAGTGAGGAATTTATAATTCAATATCTATTTAGTAGATATTAAAAAATGATTACAGATAGTGTCTCTAAACTTGGGTGACTAATGAATTACGCATCAAAATTAAACTTTGTAGTGACAAGATAGTCGTATAATGTAAGCCATGCAAATAGCTTGGAATTCACTTATCACAAGACAGTGATTTATGAACATGTTTTCATCACCAGTCAAAATTGGTAAGATAAAGAAGTTGGTTCAGTTACAAGAAAGGACTGAAGACTCAAAATGAAGCCCTAAACTGCAAGGGATTATTGAGTTTGCACAACATAGATGCAACTGTACAATACCTAATTAAAACTTTTTTTTTCCCAATTAGAGAAGATTCTGAGGATTCTACTCTAGATTTACTTCTATGCTGCATTTAAAATTTGATATTCAAATTGTGACTGAATAATAACTGAAAGCTTCATATCTTGCAGTGAAAATACAACTATGGCCAACATCTATTATTTTCTGAAAACTAGTCTCTAAATAACCTTTTTTTCCCTTAATTTTCTATCCAATAAGACCCTTAGAAACTCTTTAGTACGTTGCATAAACCTGGCCAAGTGGCAATGAAGTGGCAATGCTCGTAACAGGATCTCACCTTGCTGCTCACGTACTGCTTACACGGGGCTGCCTCCAATGATTTCAACAGCACCATCAAGAGAAATTTTAGGCCAGACATGCTTGTTAAATCCAATCTTTCATATTCATATAGGACCACTTACTTTACATTGGTTATGAGAGGAATCTATTCCTTCCTATGGATTCTAATGCCAGGCAAACACATTTTTAACTCCCTTCTTTTTCTACATATGCAAATTTGCTCATTAGAAGTGCAAGTTCAAACCATAAGAATTTAAATTTGCTAATTTTCTAAACTGTTTGTTTTCTGTTAAGTGCTCTACAGACATATATTAAAAATTAATAATTTTTTAAAATGTATTCTGTATGCTTAACATAGGTCTATTTGCAGCATTGGATTTCTTATCTAATGATTACTTTTTTTCTGAAAATCAATGATGCAGAGTTTCTAACATATTTAACTTTGTAAAATGCATGGAAATCTTTGGGTGGAAATTGAATTGCATTTCATATTAAATTAAATTTGTAATTAAAGACACTTTTTTTTTCCACAACACAAAACTAAGGTTCATGTTAGGAAGAGAATCATATAATTATGTAAAACTATAAGTAAGGTATTGGTGATGTATCGCCATCAATGCAAGGTCTGACCATCTCTTTTAACAAGTAGATGGGAAAGGAACTTCTAGCCATCTGGATGCAACAATTTCACATTCTGAAATGATAACTCAAAGCAAAGACAAATTCCTCAGGTCCATAGGAACTGAGGAAGATGATCAAACTTCCCATTGGAAATATCTTAAATGAAAAGAGTGATTCCAGATAGTTAGGAATTATTTTAAAAATTTGAACATAAGACAAAAAAAAAAGTCAAACATTTAAGTATTCTTCATTATGACCAAATAGTCAAAATGTGTCCTTCTTGTTTTAGTTTACCCATTTATAAATACATGGCCTCCATGGAATAACTCTTACCTCTATTATTTTCTCTATAGTACATTTTTAGCGATTTCAAAAAATAATAAGGATTAAAATTTCTCTATATTCCTATGAAGCAACAGATTTTGACTTATGACAGATTTTGACTTTGTTCTCTCCAAGAGGAGAACAAAAGTGACAAAACTACCCTTCTTGGCAACATTTTCATCAACTGGTATTTCTTCATATTGTAATCTGTTTACTATTACTACAGATTAATTACAATTAATCTGTAATAGTATAATGCACAATTTTATTTTAAGTAAATTGGGTTTTGGTGAAAATATTTTAATTAAGACTGAGCCAAAAGTACAAGAGACAAAATCTTTAAAAAAAAATAGGCAAAATTTCTTATAGTGGTAAATATCAAATGTGAGAATACGATCATGTATTTAAACTTTTGAGAGCACCTTTTGTAAAGTAATTTTTGAAATGGAAAAAAGAACCTGATGAAAGAAGCAGGGAAGAGTGATTAAGACTAAAGAGCAGCAGCATTGATTCTTTAAATTAAAATATTAGTGGATTTTCTTTTAAACCAGACAGGTAGCTTTTTAAAAAGAGAAAGACTGAGCAACACTTGTCCATAAATGAACCGGGCAACTTAATAGAAACCACTGAGTTACTTCTTTTTTTAAAGATTTTTTTAAGAACTTATAACCTAATCTGTGAAAAAACATGCCTTAAATTGGGTTTGAAATGATAGTCATTATTTTATGAGCGTGTCTCCATAGGAAAGCTGTATACTTTTTGCAGCTTTTAGTCTTTGATGACTTTTAATCAGCCTATAAGAAAGAAGAAATAACCTTTTTATTCCAAATATATTACACACGCACGTGTGCGCAGTGCATTCTGAAGCCAAATGACATAGGAAAGACGAGGCCATATTGCTTCCCCTTGCTATAATGAAACTCGAGAGCAAAGCACAGGATCATTTTTAGAAATGCTGTCCATTACATTTCCCTTGCTTTATGAGCCCGTAATTACAACACACTAGCAGTGCGTGCCTGAGTGAGCGCTGCTCTAATTCAAAACTGAAATGATACTTGGATCCCAGCATGCACAATATTAATTAAAGTATCTGTGCTCTTTTCCCTGAAGCCTCTTTCTAATAGTTCCAGGTAAAGTTAAATAAAAATGTATGTTAATATGTAAAAGCTAGCTGTCATCATGTAACTGATGTAGCTGTCCACCCACTGGAGGGTGAACATCTATTAAGGGGCTTTCCACTGGGAAACATTTTGTTTGTCCACATAGCTTCATGCTGTGTGCTTTATTAATACCACTAATCATATTGGCCAATCTCTGTGCATCTGAAAGGCTGATAATATCACAAGAGAAAAATGCATGTTTTCCTGGATATTAAATTTAATGCAGAGTTATAAAGTAAAATATATAACGGATCAGAAGTAATAAGTGGAAGAATCTTTGTGTTAAAAATTAGTACCTGAAATAAGTTCAATATTTCCAATTTATATGTCTTCTAAGCCAGAACTTTATTTTTGGTTCCAGGTTGAAATCAGGTTGATTAGATAATTACAAATATGCATATAATGGTTACATAAGCTCTTCTTTTGCACTCAGTCACTCAACCAGTCTTTCTCAGGGCAGTAGCTTGGTCAACCATGTTTGTGTAACTACAGCTAAGACCACTTATTCTCAAAATGATTCTGTGATTCTGTCTGATTCAGTAATGCAGAACTTGCATAGCGTTATCAGGATATAAATATTTTTCTCCGATAGAGAAGATATTAATGATCTGTGTATGTCAGGTATGAAAGATACCCATGTAGACACAAACCTAGGCTCAACTTACTTCTTATCGCCCGTGATGCCCGCTCCCAAGAACAAGGGGTACCTCTCACAAAGCCTGGCTATGCCGAGCAGGAGATGTGATCCCACTACAAGAGATCAGCTCACTAAAGAGAATGACAGCACAACATGTTCTTAACAAAGCTCCCATTATCACAGTCATGGAGCATTCAAATCGCAGTTGTCCATTACTGTCATTACAACCATCTGCTTACTGTTAGACTTCAGATGATGATAAATTAAAATTTTGCCAGAAATGCTCCATATTTGAGAAAATAATTGGGTTTGACCTAAAAGATATTCCTCTTCCTTTTGGACCTTCATTTCTCTCAGCTAACTGGATAGAAGTCATTACAAAAGTAAATAGGCCACAGTGAATAATCTTGTAACTATCTCAGAAGATGGATATGACCTGCTGGTCATCTTTCTAAGTGGCATAGTGGTAAGGTCACCTGCAATCCTCAAGATACAAGGGTTGGCTTTACCTCAACCTGTGACAATTCTAGCTCTTGTGGTATCAGTAGGCCTTGCACTGAATCCTAAGTGCAGGACTGGGACTTTTCATTTGGTGGCTTAAGAGCAAACACATGCTCAAGGAGTTTACAAGACTCAGTTTTATTAACTATGGGAAATGAATCAGAGAACGCAATGCCTAAAGATGCAGGAGGCATGATCCTCTGGAAATGGAGATAATCTAGCACAGGTTTCTAAGCTGATCAAAGTAGAGTATTCTCCAAGTTTCATGGAATGGACCTTTTCCAGGACCCGAGTTAAGTTTTTCCACATGGTGGGAGTTATTGTTGCTTTACTTCTCACTGTTTCACAGATAAGGAAAGCTGCAGTGCTCGCGTGGGAGCAAATTAGATTCTTGGCAGAAGATAATACTTACAGATCATTTTTTTCCTACTTGAGTTTATCCCAGAATGTTTACTGAAGTTCTAGACCAGCAATGATTTTAATCTTTATGTAACACACTATTTCTCAGATGCTCTCTGACCATTAATTGAAGAGTACTACTGATGCAGAAAGTAGTGAAAAAAATAAGCTGAAATGAAAGTCACACCTTAAAACACCTCGTAGACTTCATTCATTTAAATCAATAAAGCCAGAACATAATGGAGTCTGACATACTATTAATAACTGCTGGCAAAGCAAAGGTAAATGTTTTGTGAAGTACATTTTATGAACTGCAATGACAGCACTAAAAGCCTTTGAGAAAGGATGGGGAGAGACTGCAGCGAGGGAAGAAAAATTTCAACAATAAACAGAATCATAGAATCATTACAGTTGAAAAAGATCTTCGAGATCATCAAGTCCAACCATAAACCCTTCAACACCATACCTGCTAAACTAAGAAGCTTGAGTTTAAGCTTTTGTAAACAATTAAGGAGAGTCACAATAGCAAGTTCTACAGAAAAGAGTTGTTGCAGTCCTTTAAGAATAAATTCTATCAATTTGAAAATATGAAGCGATTTAGGCTAGCAGTCTTTCCAAAAATCATTTTAAATTTTCAATAATTCTGGAAGAAAAAAAGACCTATAAGCAGTAGAAGTTCCCATGATAATGATGTCAGGGTATTCAGCACTGATAAAATCCAACAATTTATAAAAAGATATAATATTTGCTTTTAAACTAAGTCTAAGCTAAGACTTTCAGAATCTGCAGAGTAAACCCAAAACAAAGCAGAGTACCCCACTACTCCACAGTCAATATCCTTCTTTCTTACTGGGACTACTGTAATCATTTAGTGGTTCTTACTTTGCATTATGTACAAAATTATTATGCCAAGTCAGACCATTTCTCTGTTTACATGCTCCAGTTATAGATAAAATTCAAGATATATATATATGCCATAGCCCTAACCTGGAGTAAGAAAATAAGCCTTTCACAGGGCCACAGAATGGGGAAGATGCCAAGAGCTTGCAAGGTAAAGTGACTTGCAGTGCATTAGAAATGCTCAGTTCAAATTGCCACATGCCATGACCCCATCATGAGAAGAGCAGACATAAAAAAATCTGTATGTCTGGGCAGGGAGGTGACCACAGCATACTCCAATACAAATAATCAGATAATCAAAACTGCAAGGCATATCCTTGTCCCAAAATACAGACTCAGCATAAGTGTCTCACTGAGTGACCTGAATGCTCTAACAGTTCTTGCAGTTCTGCTTCTGTAGGCTAGCAGAAATGTTTAATGCCAGGCCACTAGGGACCAGGTTGCAACTGAAAGCCCAGCCAGTATCCAGAAAATAACTGGGAAATTCTCTATTTTCCCTCCTTTAGAAATATATGACCTCTATTTTTGTTAACAAACTGCAACCATCTGTGAAGAAGACAGAAGCCCAGGACACTTGGTATTTTCAGAGCACTGACTAGTTCCAAATACTTACTAAATGAGAGTATGCTCATTATCTTTCTAGAAAGCAGTTCTTAGTTAATAAGAACTATGAGGGAGTTGCAGGTCTATAGATAAAGTTTCAGCACTTCTGGTCAGGAAATGAGAAATCTTAAGTTCTTTCATCTGAAGAGCATTCAATTCCATATCTGCCACATCATAGGAAAGACCTTATCTGCTAGGTTTTAAGAGGGACTAGGATAACGGCCTTTTTCGTTAAAGCCATGCTAATGAATAGAAAAGCTGCAGAGAGACAGAAAGAGTACAAAAGGAAAGGCATGACTCTGCAGTCTAATAGGATTTTCAATGGAGAGTGGGCAATTATCAGTTTCAGCTTCTGCTCCCAAGATTGTTAATGCATTGTACATTAAGTAGCCATTTGGTGCAAATTTGACATAATCTTGGGACCAGGACTCAAACACAGTATAACCATCAGGGTACAATCCTGTTCACTTTCACGCTTTTTTTTCCAGCTCTTGAAATCTTCTTCTCTATACCACAGACATAGCAAAAGAGTGCGGACTGCAGCTTGATAATGACTGTGGTGCCTCTGTGAGTTAATGAGATCCCGGGATGTACTTGCGGATGTGCCTGCTGTCATTCTCTAACTTTTGGTGTACCTACTCAACTACTGTTTGAGGAGAAAAGAGTGCAAAGCAATGGCTACTAGTGTCAGCAAAGGTCTATCCTCCCTGGCTCAGTGTGATCAGGTGGCACTGGGTGGGGTTTTTTTTTTGGCTAGCCTGTCTGTGGGGCCTGGTTTTACTCCCCAGTTAGTGCAAGTTTCCCTTCACAAGATATGAGCTTTCTGTTCCACTCTCAGACGATCACAGGAAGGGGACAGTGGTTATCCTGAGGAATGCTGACTGCATTAGGCACTTTGTACCTGCCAGTTCTTTTGTTCCATCTGCCAGTACCAGAAACTGGCCATTATCCCAGACAGCACGGATGGGATTCATGTG
>JAVCKT010022245.1:16668-33950 GCA_032273925.1 Rhynchotus rufescens
GCATAAAAGCAGGTCTCTCATTTACAGAGCTGGCCCTGTCACTGTATGCACTCCCTTTATAAAGATGTAGTCAAGGCTGCGATTCATCTTCTCCTGCACCATAGAGCTAAAATGTGTCAGATGAGTTACTGCCTGAAAGTGCCCGTTTTATCTTTGAATAAAATGAAAATTTGGGGCAACCAGCTCAGACATCAACATCCAAACTCAACTTGCTTAAGCTTAAGTCAGATCACACAACAACCCTCTCCCTGCAGTGTGCCTCAATCAGAGCTTCTGTCCTTTGGAGTCCCATACACTGGCATACACTTATTACCCACAACACTGTTTTCAGGTAGATGTCAAGATATAGGTGTCTCTATAATCTGTATCTCCCATAAATTGCCTATGAACTGTAGTTGACATTGCATACAGAAGGAAAGCACTTCCCTAGGTACTTTCACACTCCTAGTAGACACAGTCTACTGTGGCATGCTTTGGGTATCCTCCTGTAGCCTAGGCTTGGAGGCTGGGAAGATATGTACACCTGTGTACCAAGGTAGGTACTCCTGCTGTCCACGGCAGGTGTCCACAGACTGGGCCGGTTTAATGTTTCAGAAGTCTGGCTGTAGTCCTGAATTCAAGACTATCAGACATGCAGTGGCCTAAATACAAACATGTGCTGTCCCATTCTTCTGATGGAGAGAATTAGTCACATCCATCCAGACTGCCATTCATTGGCAGTTTAAACAGTGAAATAACCTGTGTCCACAGAGACACTCAAGGTGCTAAGATCTGTAATAATTTTGAGGAGCATGAACCAGTGTGGGACACTTGGATATGGCTCACAGCCATACTAGCCATAGGCCTTGGGAGTGACCTCTGCTGTCCCATCCTGTCTTCCCCTGCTCACATCTCTCCAGCCAGAGACCCAGGTAACATTCAGAGTGTAACCCAAACCAGGGGCAGAATGGGCAACCCAGTGATGTAGACTTGCCTGCACTCGAGACAAATTCAACATGCTATTACAGTTATAGGCAATTGTGCTCTTTTGATTGACTCTACAGAATTCCCAGCTCAGCATGTGGTCTCTTAGTTACCTCTCACCCTCAAAGCAAGAAGATATTAACTTCTGTGCTCTGTATGCAAAGACTAATTCAGGGGTTTGGAATTCCTCCTGAGGCCAGGCATATAAATCTAGCTACTACAGCTATTTAAATTTATTCTGTACTTCAGCTTTAGTTTCTTTTCAGCGCAAGTCTAGTAAAAGAACTTACTTTACATCAACTGTTCAATTGAAACAAAGAGTAAACAAAGATTGATATAAATTTCTGTCTGCATCAAAATATTCATTAAAGACCCTCTTATTTTTAAGTACAATACTGAACTACTTTCTACTTGTTTTACCTGTGTTTCTTCAGCTAGAATTTGGAGCAAAAAGATTTTTTTTATGTGAAATAATTTTAGCTGACATTTGTAATGCTATACAAATATTATTTTGTCACATTCCCTTCACAGGTACTTAGCCAATTATTCATGAATGTATTATTAGTAACTCAGATCCTTGCGTCAAGTGCATCCTGTGTTTTGGAGTGCACCTCATCACTACTGCATGTATAATCAAACTATTTATTGGAGTAAGTGTGTGTATTTCTTCATAATGCTTTATGTAGGCTTTAATATCAGTAAGCATTGGATCAAGCCTCATAAACTTGGAGGTTCACTTTCTCTATCTCCTTTTACTCAGCTCTTAATAATTTACACCAATTGAAGTAACTCTAATCACCTCAACAAGTTAAAAGTACTTATCTCAAATTTGCAGCACAACCATAAACTTAAATCTATATATAGTACTCAAAGGAATTTTACAGATAAAATGAAATACATGGTCATCTACTTTGTTAACTGTGAGAGAAGGTTTTTGGTGGGGGTTTTTTGCCTTTTTTTTTTTTTAATTTGAATGTCAGGTTGCACCTTACTGATACCATGGCTATGCTGAAAGAACATTCTTGTAAGTGCCTATTTATTTCAAAAAGAAATGTAATTGGATGCAGTACATTAGGAATAGTTATCACAGATAGCACACAGTAGAAGGTCTAAGAAAGCCAAAATAAACCTATAAATTATTCTGAGATGAAATTAAGCAGAAAGATTAATTAAGAAACCTGACTAGAATGCCTGCAAAAGTGAGGCAATAGACTCTTTGCCCATGAAAGAAATACTCCCCACAAAGCAAGCAGTGAACTAAGGATTAATTTAGAAAGTGATCCTACACCAAATTCTTTTTTCTCTCAAACCTTTTCTGTTCAGGGCATTTTTAATGAAAGTCTCCCACAGCTGTTATAAGTGCAGCTCTCCTAGTAATGGCAAAATTGTGATTAATACAAAAGCTCCCCCCCTAGCAGCCAAATTGTTTAGACCTGAGCTGGTCAAAGCCGATTGATGCCACATTAAAGATGATATAGGTGATTGCTGGACCTCTGTCTTCACAAGCTCAGTTTCCCCAGAGCAGCTTGCAGGCCAGGAGGAAGGTGGGGCATGATCTCCCCAGTGCTTAAACTATCCCAAATATCCCTCAGTGCATTTACAGAAAGACTCCAGCATATTTTTGAGAAGTTGAATTGAGTCTTGTGTCTGAGCATTTACCCAAAATGTTAAACCATTTCTGGTTTCCTTTCCTTCTCTTCTGTTTCCTTTCCAATTTTCAGCAACAATTTTAAAAAGTAGCATAGCATTTTTGTTTATTTTTCTCCTACCAGTTTTATGATTACAATCAATAAAATTTAAATCAAAGACAAAACCCTCCATCTCCTCACAGTCCTTACCTTTCTTTCTCTGGCTTTCTTCTCACATACTAAACTTGCAGTTAAAAGTTGGCATATTTGGAATTGCTTTTTAGAATAGGAAGGAAAAAAAAAAAAAAGCACATTCCAAAGTCCTCCTTTCTGCTAATTATAAACTTTGTCGCAATTACAGATTTAGTTAGCTTCCTAATTTGCTTCTGAGATCTTAAACTAATGCTTAACTTTAATTTAGGTGCCAATTTTCATTGCAGATGTTCTGTACGCAGCACAGATAGAGAATTTGCAATTACTTTCTGTAGATTTGTTCTTAACTGTTAGTGGTATTATCAATGCAGCAGAACTAAGCTCTGGCTGTCTGTCACTTGTTCCCTTCTGAGTTATGCATGAATCTGAGCTTTTTGATTTAATTTTGAGAAGGAAAAAAAAATAAAGCCACAATACAGAAGCCTAATTCATTGAGGGGAAATAAAAAGGAGACAGGACAAATTACAGAATTAAAGAGATTTTCTTAATTTGAGCTCCTATACCTTAATGAGAATGTCTAACTTCCCCCATGCACGCACCTGGTCATTCACAATGCAAAGCCTGCTAAATTTAATTACGACATTGTGCACCTGCACTCCTTTCTGTTGCCAGGAAGCATCTAGAAAAAGAATTTTTTTAAAAAAAGAATGAAGCATAGAAAAGGTTTTTTGCTCCAGAGGTTTTTTCTTGGTCTCCCTGCCTGCTGTACTACTAGTAAGATTTTTCTTCATTAATCATTAGAGAGTTAATTCCACAAAAGCTCAATTTATTCCAGAAAAAACTATTTTATGGGAATGGTGCCTCATATTATTATGAGCAATCCGGAGCTTGCTGAAGGTGCAGCAAGTTTCTCCCTACACAGCTGGACGCTGCCCCACTGAGGCACCTGGGCTTTGAGCTTCTCACCTCATTGGAGCCCACAGACTTTGGCCACAAACCAAGTGTTAATTTGATGAGTCTCATCTTTATCTTATGTTATTAATGAGACAGATATCATCACTCCCACATATAACATGTAAAAATCTGAAAGAAAATTAGCTTGTGAGTAGCAAATAGATTTGTGAAGACCTGAACAGCGACCGACTTCACCTTTTCTTCCCCATATGAAGCTCTCCACTCAGTTTGGCTGTACAGAGTAGCCCAATGTCGATATGTGCAGCAGCCAAAAACTTCATTATGAACCCAAACAAAAGTATAACATCCAGTTTAAAATGATGCATATTTAGCTTCTCAAAGATCACTTCACTTAATTGTCATCAGCATTTCTGGGGCTGGCTGATCTAGTTATGCTTGATAAGCCAATTTTCAACTTGAACTTTGCACAGTTGCAAGCCTATTCATCAGCAAGATAAAATTATTTGGCTAAATATCTCCAACACAGCACACCTTACTGTAACTCAATCCACCAAAATGGTTATGAAATGAAATTACATCTTTAGACAAGGTCTTTAAAATGAGGAAGTGTTTTTTTAAGAGGCTGAAAGCTCTCTAAAGCCTTCAAAGCAATGCAATGGGTCCAGTACAAATTACATGGATAGCAGATATATTTTAGTCTTGTTGTAGCACCAGAAAGTCTTATGAAGCCAAGGATTTCAAAATAAGAATTTCTGTGTCTTCATTTTTGGGTACCTAACTCAGAATCTTAAAAGACAATCTACATCTAAGGAATAAAAATAAAGAAGCTTGATCTTATTTGTATGCTTTCATTTGTTTTAGAAAAATATATGAAAATATATTTAGAAAAATATCTGTTTCATAGAAATATTTTCTCCATAGAACAACCATATACTCCCTAACGCTATCTTTAAAAGGACAGAGATTACTCTGTAAAGAATCTGCAGTCCAGTCAAAACACCTTATTATTGCAGAGAAGAGTGAGCCTTTCAATGTGCTCCCAACTAAAGCTGTGTTTCAGGTTATTGACTAAAACTCATTTGTTAGAAGTTAGTCAAGATGTAATTTATTGCCCAAGTCCCCCCTGTCATGGCTTCAGTAAAAAAAAAAAAAAAGAATTAAATTAATTTGATTTTGACTATTAATCTATTCGTTTGCACCACTTAGTTTCTAAAGGGAAAAATAACTGCTTCAAAGTCACACTTTCCCTGGCAACACCAGGACCACAGCGCAGATAACTGCTAAGTTAATTACACTTTGTTATTTCCATTTAGGTTGCAGAATGATGGGCACAGAGACTGGGGGCATGCACATGCCTTGCAACTGAATATGGTACAGAGAGCCCTCAGGGAGGTCCAGGGAGGCTGAAATGGCCACAGAGTCCATCCACTTCAGCATCATACAGAAAACCCAGGTCTAGTTCTGGGACTAAGTTAATACAGAAGGTTTTTCACATTAGAAGCAGGATTTCAGGGCTTGTATGGTCATCTTTATTCTGTTTCAGACCAATTAAAGAAGTTTTACGCAGACAAAACTTGGTGTCTTTACTTTGCAAATGTAAATAGTCAGTCTCCATGGTAAAAATTAAAGGCAAATTTGAAACCAGAGGATGCAAGCACAGTATTCCCAGGATTCTGGCAAACAGCTTAATATGAATCGTTGCTGACGTTACTTTCACAAAAGACATTTTCCCTTGCAGGTACACTGTGTATTCACTGTGAATTTCTTCAGGTAATTTTTTGTGCCACTTGAAAATAAAATGGTCAGTGAATTAATTTTCACAGAATCACACAAATAGTCACTTCATTTCTGAGACTGAAAAACAAGCTACATTCAAATTTGTCATACGAATAGTTGCATCTTTAGCACAGTTCCGTTCTTCATCTTAAACTAAGTCTTTTTTCACATGAATTAATATAGTTATTTCAGGTTAGGTATTTATCAGACTTCCCAAAGCTGTATTAATCATGGTTAAAGTGGTACATATTCTCACACTTATTCTACTGTTTTCATCCTCATATGCAGTACAATAACCTCATGCCCCATTAGCCCCTAACACTCTATGCTGTTCTTCATCAGATGATTGCAGCAGAACAAGCTTTGCAGTTGCATTTCCTTCCAGTTATGGGCACAGGGGAAATTCTCACCCATTATTAACTACTGTACTTCTCATCTAGGTCTAAATCCTAGAATAACGAGAAGAAAAAATGAGATTTCCAAATCACTGCAGAAAAGGAGCAATTTTTACAACTATTATCACTCCTGCAGACCTGGGTCAAATGTGAGCAGCCATTAAGTTATGAGAAAGGAACGGTATTTTTCATCACTAGATGAGTACTGACGACTTCAAATAAATAATCATATAATAATATAAATAAATCATCATTCAGTGATTATAAATCTATGTTCCTTACCTTGAATCTGTGCCACCTCCAACAGATCTTGCCATGTCTCTGTGTGTTTAAATGCATTTTATCTCATTACGTGAGACTCATTATGTGGAAGATATTGCATGGAAATGCAAACTGTCAAGTGAAATTTTCTGACTACAAAAGAAAAATGTGTGCATAAGAAGCAATAAAATGCACAAAGCAGGATGCACTCAGTTTAAGCCAGCTGAGGTATATCTGTGGCCATGCATGCATTAATACGTTATGTAAGGAAGCTGAAAACTCCATTTGTAGCGTACAGTCTCAGCACTGAATTTAGACCTCATTTAATGGTGAGCACAGAAAGCATTTCTGGTGCAACAGGTGTTTTCAGCGGCAGCCTAATGAATTTGAGACCCAGATTGCTCTGTTTTCATCTATTAGTATGCCCTTTCCCATCCTCTCCAGCAAACAAGAGCCACATGCTCGCGTGATTAACTGGCTTGCAGGCCTCAGAGGTACAGACGTTTATGAAGCAAGTCAGGAACGAAGTGAGAAACAGCTCCTCGGAGGCGACTACACTTGGTTCAGAAGTGTTATATGCCAAAAAGAGCAAGCCCTGCAAACTAAAGCATTTACAGTATAGATAGTAATTTGACTATAGTTGCTTCTCAAAGTATGACTCATAAACACAACACTGAAGCTAAGAATATTGTGCCTTAGGTCCACTTGAAAAATAAAAAAGTAAAAATAATACAGTCTATACTTCTAAGCCCTAGTGACTAAAGTCACTGCATATACATTCATTACAAAGCAGTGCATTTTATTGCTGCAGACCTCTTTCCACATTCAGTAGGAGAAGAAGGGTCATTACCAGGTATTTCACTTTTTGATCATACTGTGCATGAATGGATTTCTTTATCAATCAAAACTTCTGTGAACAAAAAGGTCTTTTTTTTTCTTGCAGATCTTCATTGAAGCACCTAAAACATGCATCTAGATACAGCCATAACTGAGCGTACGCAATCTGGGGTTACAATTCCAATAGTTTTAGCAGTTAATCCTCTAAAATACTGTATGTGATTGATTTTGGCCAGTAATGACTACACATTCTGTATTTCTGTCCTGATTTATACAGTGTCTGGTATAACTTTATGCTAACATGCACTTGAACGTGCTTTGAATAAACACATATAGACTTGCTCAGAAAGGGCCTCCTGAAATCTGTCCCATTTCATGGTGCCATAATGAATTAAATTACCCATTTTGGTGTTATATTCATGCCCTGATAAGAACTGACTGCTAGTAAAAGAAGCACATTTTCATCTCTAGTGCTGCACACTGATAAGAAAAAGCAGAAACCTGAACCCTCACCCAGAAATCTGGAAAACCAGGTTACATCCGTGGGACATCATGATGCACAGGACTTCTCCACTCAGCAGCACTTTCCTGTAGCTTTCCCAAATGCAGCAGTATGCAGAATAGCAGGTGCTGCATTGGCTTAAATGATTAAAATACGGTTTTAGCCAGACAATTGTTAAAATATGTGCAGATATATAGACACATATGTATCTTCTGTAATTCTCCTATATACAGTTCTCTCTGTTCTTTCTTTTTTGATTCTTCTTTTTCTTTTCTTTCTTCTGTGTTTCGGCCTTATAGCCTTTCCCTGGCATAAGCATAAAATATCTTCCATGCCATCTGCTCATCTATGATATTAGCAGGGTCAGCACAATGTTACAGCTAAGTAGTAGGTTACTGAGTCATGCTGACTTACCAAAAAATAACACATCAGTACAAAGATGAAATCATCTACATATTTCCTAAGGTGTTTAAGCATTGCTGCTGATTTCCCATCTTTGCTGTACATGAAAGTGCCAATCATTTCATATAACTAATGTTCCAGCTACCATAAAATCATAATACTTAGCCCGGACAAGCTACACTAATTCTAGTTTTAAGAACTCAGCTCTATAGTTTTATGACAGGTTGCTTTCCATCACTCTCCCTCTCTTTCTTTCTTTTTTTTTTTTTTTTTTACATATTAAATTTAAAAATTTCCTTTGGTAAATTTCCAGATATATCACAGTGGCCCAAATGATGAATTCTAGTTTCTGATCAGCCTTACCTGTCGTTACGCTTCAATCGTGTTCAAAGGGCACATTTGGATAAGTGGCTGGGGCTTCCCTATGATGAACTCTTGCATTTGCTCCTGACGAGCGCCTGCTCAGCAGGGTACCAGAGTGAGAGATTGATGAGAAGTCAAGAGACAGAGCTGCATTAATGCAGAGAAATAAAAGGTCGCAACTCAAGGAGGGACTAATGAAGGGAAACAAGAGGAAAGAGCAACCTGTTTTAAGGGAGAGTAGATTGTTATGTTAAATTTCATGGGAAGTTAAGAATTTTCCCTTAATATTGTGAGGTTTTGTTTTCATTAGAACCGTACTGAGAAAGTGATTTTACTTTCAGCAAAAAAAGACTCAATCCAATACAAAAAGAAATAAAAATCCAACTAAATAACTATGGCATAATGCAAAATTGCATTGTGCTGAAACGTTTCACTTCTGCTATTACATAGAAAAATACTGCAACTCATAACATGACGAATAGTTGAGAAGTACAATTTTTAAATTAAGAATAAAATAAATTTATTCTAGCACACTTACTTTTCCCCTACCTTTATTTGTAACAGTTTACTGCATAAAATTACAAATGAAATAAATGATTTTGATCATATACAGCTGTATTCTGCCCATTACTGATCAAGGATCAGCAGCTGCTTAAAATAAGGTCTTCATGGATTCATAAAACAATTGAAACAAAAGTGCTGACAGATCCTCAATGATAGTAGTCCCCCTAAACACCTCTTGCAAAAATTCATCTTCTTTAATAAGAATGTCATCTAATAAGCAGGTCAGCAGAGAACTGCAGAGCAAACAGGAGCTCTGCTGCTGCAGCAACTCCCCAGACAATACTCCCATCACATACAAAATAACTACTGCACTATTCATATGTTTATTACAGGATAAATCACTTTGTACATTTTCCAGATAGTGAGCACAGCTATAATTTATGCTTTAAAAATAATTCAGTTTGTTAAAGCCATATGCTTGAACGTGAGCATTATCTACCCCTGGACTATCTGAAAATGGAACCTTCCTTATTTTAGCAACTGCAATTATTCCTGCAAAATAAGCCTGTGTACGTATGGGGGAAGGGAAAAAGGAGCAGAACTGGCCAAAAGGGACACAGTGATAGATTGACCCCATTGGTAGTAGGAATTTTAGTTCAAATTACACTCCCAAAACACTCAAACACTCCCAAATTACACTCTCAATTCGGCAGTCATTTCCATAGAGTTTTTTGCCTTGGTGCATTTTTTTTAATATATATGAATATATATTTTAATGAATGAAAAATACAGCTTCAGCTCCATTGTTAACTGAAGGTGCCCAGGGAAACGAGCACATTTTCCTGTGTATGGGGCCACAACTGCTGTGACTCCTGTGGCACTTCTGTCATGGGGGATTTCATAGACCACGGCAGCAGCTGTGACCACCCACGGCTGTGAGACAACCCCCTCCAGGACACAACCACTGCCACCACCCATGGCAGCTTCACTACCACAGTGGTCAACTATACCAGCACCACCATGTGAACTGACCCCTGCAGCAGCCAGAGGTACCATACCCCGCCGTGAGCTCGGGCCTCAGCCATGTCACAAGGGATGGAGGGTCCTGGACATGGCCTTGAGGAGCAAGGATGGGGATAGGAGTCCATTTCTGGATTTTCTGATCACTGGCCTTAAGAACTTAACAGTTATGGGGCTGCCTGAGAGACAGGACACACTTCTTAACTTGGTTTCAAATCTTAATATCAAATTAATTTAGTGCTCACAGAATTTTTAGGCTAGACAGTCATACAATATGGCCACCAACCGAACACTGTCCACTTGGACAGGGGCTACATAGGTCAGAGGTGCAAACTACATCTGGCCAACATGACAATGCTTCTGGCCAGGCAGAACACACAAACCCAGCTTTATCAACAACCTTCCACCTTCTCTCCATATCAACCTGGGGGAAACATCTGCCCCCCTCCTAACACCCTTCCAGTAATACAAACTGGCAAAAGGGACATCGTCTCTGAAATATACCTAGGTCTTCCTGGTGCTTCCAAGAACATTACTTCAGTTGGACTCAGGATATCTCCTGAAAGGAAATCAGTCGTCCATACCAAGGAGCATCTTTCCATAGAGAACTCCAGCCCTTTCCATGCAGAGAGAAAGGAAGGTGACACAGAAATGACCTGCACACCATTGGTCTGTTTGGCATTTTAGAAGGTTAGTTACGGTACATAATTCATCCTGCTACAACAGAAAGCTTTTAGAAATCCCCTGGAATGGGAATGATGCACTTTGACATATTTTCTCTCAAAATTATTCTTTTATCTTTAAATAAGAACAACATATAATTTATTCTTACAGGAATAAAAAGTCTATGGTGCTGACTAGAATCCTTAGCTGAAATAGATATCAAGTCAGTTTATATCAGTACAAGATTTCGAGTCTTTTCCTTTCATAAAATATAAGATCATCCCCAAACAATTGCCATATATATTATAAACATCTTTACTAAACCCTGCCTATTCTTTTCACAGACCAGACTCTGCATCTTCTAGTATTATCATAATTTTGCACTGCTGTTCAAGTCATTCAGAAATGAATTTCCTAAAAAGGAAAAAAAAAGTTTTTTTTTTTCTACTGAAGAAAAGGAAAAGTGAGGAGTTTAGGTACATCTATCTAAGATAGAGTCCTATAGTCTCAGCCTCTCCTCCTCTTGCAGCAGGCACCAAAACATCCTAAAAAGCAAAGGTTTGCTACACCTCAAGCATTTGTATCCATACACATTCTCCATCTTCTCTTTGGTATCCATCATGTCCATTACAATCTTTGTAGCTTCTGCAGCCATGAAAGACCTCTATTACCTAAAACCATTACCCTTCCACATGCAGTTAGATTCTTATTCTCTGTTACCAGCTTCAATGTCTGTCCTTCTATTCTCCGACAACTAATTTTGAGGGAAAAGGCACCTCTTTAAATAAATAGAAAATTAAGTAGTATTTCTGTCTTTCTTGAAGTCACGGTCTTTAGACACTAGACAATTTCTTTGGGTCTCATTGTATCATACATAATAATAGCATAACTGATAAAAAAAAAACTTCACACTATTAAAACATAAACACCTATATGAGATATGCTTTTTGGTTTGACATATGGTTTGAAATATGCTACTGAAAGGCCACATCATCATTCACAGAATCACAGAATGGTTGAGGTTGGAAGGGACCTCTAGAGATCGTCTAATTCATCCCCCTGCTCCAGCAGGGACACCCAGAGCACGCGGCACAGGGTGGCATCCAGGTGAATTTTGAAGACCTCCAGAGAAGGAGACTCCCCAACCTCCCTGGGCAGCCTGTGCCAGGGCTCTTGTCACCCAGGCTCTGTCATGCCTTGCCACAAAATAGCAACACCTGTTATGACACCTACAGAACAAGAGGACAATCCACTAAGTTGTTTGTTATCTTATGTATCTTTTATAACAAGCGCTGTCATAAACTCTCACTTTAAACAAAGTTTTAAGGACATTAAAATTACTTTTTTTGTGTGCTTCATGCTCTCAGAGAATATGGTGACCAGGCCTCAAAAGAATATAGAATATGCAGTAAAAGTAACTTTCTTCCCTTTGCATGTCTCCATCTCAGCTATGATCTTCCATAGCTCTGTCAATGAAGTTAACTTATCACATAAACCAAGACTTTCTTTATCCAAGTCAGCAAACACAGATTCTTGAAATAATTCATAGATAGCCCCTATTTTTGTTTATTCATCCCAAAAGTTTTTACACTCCCCAAATTAAGGCATGTTTTTGCTTTAAAAATATTCTTATATGTATATTTTATAGTTTATATTTAGTACATTTTCAGCTCTAGTAAATTATAGAAGAGTCAATTATACATTAGCAAAAAAGCTATAGCATTCCTACAACAAGTTGTATCCACTGAATTTGCATGGTGTTCCTGAATACAGACAATAACTCTCATTAATTATTTTTACTGACTTGTCTTTAAAATTCCTGTGAGGTGTAGCTTTGAAAAAAAACATTGCACTTCTCAGGAGTACACATACACCCTGATAAACTCTTGAACCACTCATATACCCTCATATTCAGCTCAGAGAGAAATGAAGACTTTCTTGGACACAATAAGACTTGTGGAGGGCTTCTAAGAATCTAAAGAATGAAGATTTCAGGTGAATGATGATCTAGGTTAGTAACAGGCTAGTGGATGGAAAAGGAGATATAAGGGAATGCCAACATGAATGATGGTCAAGACTTCTCTGTAGGGAACTGACAGTCTAAACAATTTCTCTGCTTTTGACCTAACCAACTGCTGCAGAAACTAGCCTGTACAATATCATCACAGAACTTGACCTCATAGAAATGGCTTCTCTAACTCATACTTGATGAAGCGAACGAGCAAAAATTCTCCCACCTGATCTGCAATCTTCATAATTCCTTTTTCTTTCCTCTTACGTGTTCTTTCAGAAGAACACATACTTTTGAGGCCCATGTGTTCTCCTCAATTGCCTTCTTTGATTCCCCATGAAGATTCTCAGACACAGAGGCAAAACTGAATTTTACTTTTGGTGGCAGAACACTAAACACCTAGGAATGAAGGTGAGTGGGAGAGAGAGGTTGAGGAGAGGTTCAAGAGGGAACCAAAGCAAATTGCTCTTCTTCCCAGCCCACTGCCTCCCTTGGGATTACCTTTCCCTCCAGCTCATATGTTCTTCTGGGCTCCTTCGGCTGTCCATAGCCCCAAGAATTTTTCCCTGTATGGTGTCCTTTCGTACTGTCATCCTTCATCTGGGAAAATCAACGTCCCTTCGTCTGAGCAACAAACACTCTTCATACTCCAGGGCATCCTAGCCTAGTGGCAAGGAAGAAAGGTGTCAGGTCATAGTCCGACTGTGCTTCTGTACTGCAAGGACAGCATGGCAGGGGGTGGGAAACCACTGAGCCAAAGAGCTCTGAGAACAGAGCTGCAAGCAGGGCACGCTGCTCCCTTTGCTGACCCTTTGCTCCATGCACTCTCCAGACCAAAGCTGCTGCAAGGAACTATTCAGATCAGAAAATCCCAATTCCATCTTCTCAGCCTTTCTCAGAAGCTCTTGAATTTTTTTGGCTGCATCTAAAGTTGGTTCCAATACCGTTAGAACATATGAAATGAGTCATAAAAGCCCAATCCGGAGAGATTGCCTTCCAACTTCTGTAAAAAATGCCACTAATCAGTACTACACACAGTTTCTTCAACTGCCATTGGATAGGATGTTTCTGAGACACTGCTTATATAGGGAAAAGTTAGCCATTCAAAGCACGACACACACAGACTTCTGCAACGTGCTCTCCTCTGGAGCACATATTCAGGCATGCAGCTAGCACGGCTCCCAGGCACAGCCAGTAAACAAGTAGAAATAAATCAATCTGTTCCTCCATAAAATTTTTGCTCCTGGAACTGCAGTAACTCCCACCCTGATACTGTAGATGATCCTGTTTCATCTTGATTATGACCAGGATTAACACCCAAAGCAATAAAATATTTCACATTCTCATTTTATTCAAGCCAAAGGACAACTGTGCTGCAGTGACATATGGCTCGACTCCTCTGTGCGTGTGTCAGACTGCCTGCAAAATCTCCTTGACTAGCAAAGGAGAATGCTTCTTAAAAATCAATGACCTGCATTAATTTGTTTCTTTCCACTAAGAAAACCTCAAATCATCATAACTGTCTTTCTAAACATCAGATAGATGACTTTCCTCACATTGTTTGCATTTTTTTCTTCTCTAATAGAGTATGTTAAGAATGTCCTTGATTGTATGGTCATAAAGTGTGTGGGGTTTTTTTGTTTGTTTGTTTTTGGTTTTTGGTTTTTTTTTTCAGACAGAAAGTTAGTGTGGAGTTGATTGAATGAGGAGCAATTCCTGGTAAAACATAGTTGAAGCAACGTAAAGAGCATAGATAGAAGAGCATGGATTAGAATACAGCAAATTTTGTGCCACTTTGAAAACAAGGGGCAAATCATAAATAATTAATTATGAAGAATTTGCATCCTCAAAGTATTTGGGATTGTTTCTCGATTTTTTTGGAGATTACCCCAGGTCATGGTTCTGCTGCAGAGCAGGAACCAGAACTTTGAGCCCTCTAAGGACCAGAAGAACCTGAAACCAAGGGCGTCCTCTACCTGAAGGAAACCTTTATAAATAGTTCTCGTAAACTGTCCTCATGAGGACAGAAGAGATCTGCATTTTTATGTGGTTAGAAAGTATTTTTCTGCCTGAAATACGTGGTTCCTGTAATAAGGAGAGCTGCAGCTTCATAAAACTGTAACACCTGAGCATCAGCTTGTAAAAAAGGCAAGAAGGGAAGGATTTTATGCTTCCCTCACCATCTAGATCTACACCCAGAAAGCAGGTGATTTCAGACCAAGAGAATTCTGTTTATCTATTCTGTTTTTAACAAAACATTTTCTGCCTGTGCCAACAATTTCTTAATAATAATCAGGATGTAAACTGCATGACATACAGGAGCAGGTTTTGTTTAGCAAATGCTTAATGTCATTGTCATGGTTTCTATAAAGGCAGCTTGTAGTGGCACTGGTAGTTGCACTTACTGCAGCTTAATTAACAAATGTCATTTTCCCATTTATGTCCAATGTAGGGACATTTAGATAAAATAAAGGAAATATTTACTCATGAAGTATTGTATGAAAATGAAATAAACAATGAGAAATCCTTAGCCCTACAATTGTGGGTTGCTCTTTCCTCTGGTCTATCATGAAATAATTTAATTGATAGTATGTCAAGATATTTCTTTCCAGAAAACTCCCCAACTCACCTATTAAAGGAACTTAAGGAGGAACTAAGGCCTGGATCAAGTATTACAAAAGAGTTGCAAATATTATAGCCATAATATAAATGCAAGAATGATAGAACAAAACCAGAAGTGTAAGAACTGTAACTACTGAGAAACCAAAGTATCAACTAAGGTAATCTGCACTTATTATATACCTGTTTAAGTAAAGCAGGAAGGAACAACTGCATTAACTTCACAAGGCTTGGGAAAGCTGCAGCTGCAGAATTTGGTGTTTTCATTAATCTTAGTTTTAGATTTTAGAAATCTTAATATTAGACATCTTTACAAATATTTTAATAGAAAAGTTGAAAATAAGAATCTAAATTTAGCATAATCAAACTGTAATGCTTAAAAAAAAAAGCCTGAAACATGAAACAGGTCTAATATTTATGAAATGTCTGGCAGTGTTGCATTATCATATATTATGTTGAACATATTGGTCCATTTTGTATTCGGCCATTACTCATAGCAATTTCTGAACGAAGAAGTAAAAAGACTAAAAAATAGCTTGCCTCCTTTGAGAATTAGATATTTAGAATACAATTATTCATCAAATTCATGTGACTAGTCAAAATTATAGGTATCAAAATGAAGAAGAAATTTTTCCAACATCTACTGTTTGTGAAGAACAGTTCGATCTTTTAAATTGCCCAGAATAAACCATCAGCAATATCCCACTAAAATGAAGGCAGGTCATTGGTAAAAAGAAGTAGGAATTGTAATTATTGTAAAAGTCTAGTAAGCATTTTCATTTGGAAATATGAAAGCTGAATGGTTGGAGAAAAACCAAACCTTCTGGGAGGAGAAAGGGGATTGGACATTTTTCCTTGAGGTTATACAATTACTTTTTATTTTCTTTTAATAAACCCCCAGGAAACAGTCAAGTATAAGTAATAAAAGCTGAAAAATGAAAAAAAAAAAAAAAAAAAAAAAAAAAAAAAAAGGAGGGATATGGAAAAAAAATCAAAACCATAAACACACAAAACAAAATAGAAAACTATAGAAACTATAGAAACTAGTTTTGTAGATGGTCTTCTGCAAGTGTCCAATGAATTATGAAACTGTCAGCAATTGTACTATCTAAATTTCCAGCCATCTATCCCAAATATCTTTTTTTCTGAATCCTAATATCTGAATTTCATTAGAATTGAGACACAGCAGCATGATGTAGAGTTAAAGAGAAGACTACAGCACAAACAAAAAGAATCTGAAGGAAGTCAGATCTCATTAGCTTTCAACTTGATCTTTTTTCCCAGCAGAACATTATATAATTCCTGGCTGAATAATACATCTTTCATCTATTGCAAACTTCACTACAGAGAAAGAAGCAATTGCAGCTTTGTAACAGATAGAAAAGTCTCACAAAAGCCATTTTTACCATTAAAAAATACATAGCGTGCAGCTATTCATAATCATACCTATCCTAATACTTTCAGTATATCAATATTAGTTAATATGTACACAAGCAGTTGATGCATTAGAGAATTTAAAATATTTTCTTTTTGCTAGAAATGTTCCCTTTAAGTGTTTATGGTCCAAAATGTAGGTAATAACCTGCAGTTCTTCATTACTAAATGCTACATTCACTGGTTGTTCTTCCCTAATACCCTGTGGAGTTACCAGCATTTTTTATATCACCCAGATCCTACCTTAAAGTCAAAACAGGAGTACACTGACATAGTGACCAAAGAAACCAAATATACCTCAATTTACGCAAAGCAGCAGCCAATGCAATTTAAGTAAAGGACTAAAACTCAATACCTTGAGACCATAAAATATATTTACTGTTCTGTTATGTACTTCTAGAGTAACTTCTGTTACTGTTGACATGGAGAGGATAGGGAAGGAAAGAACATTCTGTTTAAATAAAAGGCTATCAATGGGTTGTAATGGAGAATGAAAGGACTGTTAGTCATCACTATTGTGATTAGTTCACTTTAAGATTGTTCACATTTATTAAATGAGGACATATAACAGTGACATATATCACTGTTCTTCATTACTGATTATCATAGTTGGAAGCATTAGAATAAGGAGGACATATCCTATTTTCTAATTTCCCTTAAAATACTACTTTGGACCCAATCCAGTACAAAAAAAGGACTCTGAGTAATGAGGGCATCACGATGAGAGCATCATTTGACAAATTTACGTTTTTCATTTTAAAAACACGTGCATCTTGTTCAGTTCAGTTCAACACAGCATCATGTTCAGTTGATCTGCTTGGAACCATAACATTTAT
>JAVCKT010022247.1:0-16833 GCA_032273925.1 Rhynchotus rufescens
TAACACTTGTGATTTCTTACCATTTTTCTCTGTAGATGAATCAATTGGTTCACCAACTGTTTACTCCCAGCATTGCAATATTTAAAAAAAATCAGTGATGAAGTTCACTTTCTGTTTTTTCCAACACTTGAAATGTTCCGCTCTTCTTAAAAAATAAAACCCTGTAGGTTCTTTCGTGATACTTCTGTTCTAAGTTGGCATTTCTTCTAGTTGTGACAACACATGAATTTAAAGTGATAATGTCTTTGATTAAAAATCTGCATTGTACTGTAATATGATGCTTTTTTTTCCCCTTAGGCCTGAAGCAGTATTACAAAATTGTGAATTCCCATCCACTTCCTCATAAGACATTTGAGGAAAAAGTCCGGCACGTGCAGGAGCTGTTCAGCAAGATTCCGTTTAATCAGGCCTTAGTCTTCTCAAATCTGCATAGCAGGTAATAAATCTGAAATAAAATCTGAAAAAAATACTTGAAAGGAGCAGCTATAATAGCCATGTAACATCACTTATAAAGGTCTCCGAACAAACCTAAAGATGTATTCAAATTTCACAAGTGCAATGTAGTCACAATGGGTAAAATAAGTATGAAATGTTGAAAAGAAAGGAATGTTTTTGTCATGAAGGTGCCTTCTACATTGCTTAGGCCAATGTGAGAACTTACATCCTGTTGCGCTTTCCCAGTATGGTCTGCAAAATTTAAGGCAACTGATGTGGATGTAAGATGAGATTAGTAATTTTGGAATGCAATGCTTGCATATAAATAATCACATGTTGTTAAAAAGGACACATTGGCTGGCATGCCCAGTATTGTTTTGATACCACTAAGTCAATAGTTTATTTATCGTGTCCATTGTGTGTATCCTGTTAGGGCTCAGCATCTAGCGGAAATACTGACATCCAAAGGCTTTCCTGCAGAGTGCATTTCAGGTAAGTGTATTTGGAAATACACACAAGAAAGAAGGGAAGTTAATCTGTTTATAATGCTTATATCAGTTTCTGAATACCTATCTTTGTCTGTCTAGGTGGCATGAATCAAAGTCAGCGACTTGATGCTATGGCTAAATTAAAGCAGTTCCACTGTAGAGTTCTTATTTCCACAGACTTGGTGAGTTGATATTTGGTAGCATATGTAAAAATTGCATAGAAATTTATTTCACAGCATTCAATATGACTTGGAATCAAATGCAACTTAAACATAACTTGTTTTAATTGTGCAATAGAGAAATTGTTATTTTTGAAACAGATGAGAAGGGTTCGTTTGAGTTGTAGAGATTTGGAGATTTTTACAGCAGAGGTGCTTGTTTTGAGCGGAGGCTGCAAGACATAGTAACTTGTTTTTGTGCACTGTGTTTCCCGACAGTAAAACCTCAAGCAGCTTTAGGTGGAGCAGGGGTTATGTTTCTTGTCTGAGACTTTGGCAGTTTTTATGGGGGCTGGTGGGTTTTGTCTTCACTTGTTAGCTTGGGGTTCTGTCATGCTGTGGGATTGGGAAGAAATACATTTGTATGTTTCTGTGCAGAAGGGATAAGCAACATGATTGTATGGTTACACAGTCCCAGTGTAATATCCTTGTTCTATGTGTGTCAAAGCTGATAGGAGAATTGCATCTGCCATGTAGTGTATCGTGGTGAATAGAAGTGAGTAGAAAAGCAGTTAACCCTCAGTATGTTTTGCTGTCTCTTAAGATTTGCTCAGGATATTCGCTTACCTCGTTCTCCTCTTGTTTTTGCCAAGACATCTCGTGGAATTGATGCTGAAAAAGTGAATCTAGTCATCAATCTGGATGTTCCTTTGGATTGGGAAACATATATGCATCGGATTGGCAGAGCTGGACGCTTTGGTAAAATAATGTCATGTGGAGTTGTCAAGCTTGAGCTCTCTTTTTGGGCTGGTTAGATAACTATTTCTACTGTATATCATAGGAACTTTAGGTTTGTCTGTGACATACTGCTGCCGTGGAGAGGAGGAAAACATGATGATGAAAATAGCACAGAAATGTAATCTTCAACTTCTTCCCTTGCCAGGTATGTTCTGCCCTGGGAGTGCAGCTGTGGTGTTTTCTTGGTTGTTTTCTGCTGCTAATTCAGAGCACTCCCTAGAGACCTGAGAGCTGCCTCCCCTGCTGAAGGCAGCTGTGTTAGTTTAGTACAGTCAGGTCGTTTGTACCCAGGGCTGATGACCTGCTGTGAATGGGCAACTACAGCAGCTGTGCAGAACAGTGGAACTCAGGAATGTCACTGGGGCTGGGTTTGGAAGGAGCTCAGCATCCAGCTGCTGTTTAGGCATCTGCCTAGCTATGCGGATTCCCAGACACTGTCCTAGCACAGAAGCAAGGTACAGAACAGCAGTTGTTGACTAGTACTAAGCCTTTTTCAGGCTGTAGTGCCAGGAAGAAATAATTGGAGTGACCGAAGACTTGCTGCACTGACCTGGTGAGAAGGCCAGGTGTGTTTTGCCAGAATCTTACTTATCCTTCATTCTGTTTTTCTCTGATGGAGTGCAATATGCTAGAAAATCAGTTAGCTTATTGTACTGTTCAGGCTTCTTGATGACTTCTGTGAAGAAAATATTCTGGCTATTTGAGCTCTTTCAGGAAAGAGAAAAATGAGTTTATAGCCCTGGCTTAACACCTTTTACTGTATTATTGGTGGTTCTGTAAAACTTTGCTTTATTGTTGGAATTCTAGAAGGAAGGCTGCGCTTACCAAGTGCCTGCTTGTTTCCCTTTTGTGCAGAGCCCATTCCTCCTGGAATGATGGATCAGTTTGAAGGCTGGGAGGTAGAAGTCAAAGCTGCTGCACACACAGAAGCTTCAGTGAGTTCTGGTGCTGTGCTGCTTAGGCCAGAGGAACCAACAGAGCAACCAGACCAAAGTAACTTGGCAGAGATACCTCGGGCTCATTCTAATCTTCCAAGTGATAATTCTGTAGACAGACCCAAGAAGCCTCCCAAGCAGAAAACAAAACGATGCACAAATTCTGCAAATATGGAAAAAAGTAACCTCCAAGCGTCCAAATGCAGCACAAAACAGAGAAATCAAGTAGGAGCTGTCTCCACAATGGAGAAGCAAAATATCACTGAGGCTGCAGATGAGGATGTGTTAAAAAATCTTCCCAAAATTCCATGTTTGTCAACTTTTAAAACCCAAAGGCACAACGATTCCTGGAACTTCTCAGAGTTTGTTGAAGACTATGAATATTTCCTTAAAGAAGGATTGGAGAGGGATGTTGAAATTTTAAGAAGTTATTCAGGCCCGGAACAGCAATGTGAACTTCCCAGAAATGGTACTGTAGAGTGTAACGATGTGGAAGATCCTAGAGAGGCAGTAGGAGATGATGAAGATGTGTCTGTGGATAGTGATAGTTCATACAGTTCTAGGGCTTCCTCTAACAGCAGGGAAAATAACTCCTGCTTTGAAGCATTTTCAGACACACCGGAAAATAATGTTCCCAGCACAGGTCAGAGCTTCTCTCCTATGCCAGAGAAGCCTCAGGAGCCATCGCAAGTGCCAAAGCCAAGTCAAATGAAAAAGAAAGTTCTGAAACAAAATGCTAAACAAAAGAGAGGTAATTACCACCGATTCCCGAGTCCACCCGTGAGAGAAACCGCAGACAACTGCTCGGGCAGCCCTTGGGGTGATTGTGTTCCTGGCTTTCCACATGAATCTTGGACTTACAGGAACTACTGGAAGTCCTACTATCAGGCATGGCAGAACTACTATGCTGCAGTGTCTCACAGGTACTACAGGAACAGCTACAGCCACTTCAACTGCGTGAACGCCTATTACGTCAACTCGGTTTATTTGCAAGAACTGCTGAGAAGTGATGATTGATGGTGCTGCTGTTGGACTGGCTGCTGCAGAGAATGGACATACATGAAAATGTAACTGCCCTGCCACTCCAGGGATGTGTTGTTTAAGTTTGAAGAACAAATATTGTCTTTTTTCAAAAGCAAATTATTTCTAGGCAAATGTTTTTATGCATTCCAGTGACAGTGTCACAAGTTCTCAATAAACAGAAATGAATGATACAGCTGGATGTTCAGTTGCAGTCTTTAAAATAAGAGGTAAATGAACATGGAAGGCAGCCACTTACATGTAAGAAGTTTCAGTAGAAAAGGAAAAAATCTAATCAGTTTTATTTGATTTTCCTGTAAACTTTAGGTGAACGTTAATTCACAAAAGTTTCTGCCTGGAGCTAGAGGTCATTCTATTTTCTGTAGTTAACAGTAGGCAATGACTGTATGCCAGTTAAGTAGCAGACATTCTCCATCTCGCTGTATGTATTGATAATTTTAGGTTAATTAATACTATACAAGTAACAGCTAGGTATATCACAAGCTGTGCAGTAGAGGATGGTTTAATTATGTATAATGCAGCTATCATAATTGATCTGTCTCTATGGATGCAGTCTTATCAGGCTTGCCACACTTACGAGAAAGCTTTAATTAGATAGGAAATTACTTATTAATACTGAAACTAATTAATATTTCCTGTTTGGGTTGGGAAGCAGAATTCATTTAGAGAAATGTGGTAGGTTTTAATTCAAATGACTTTAATAAATCACAGTGTTAGCTGTAAATCCTGTGGTGGTCCTGGTACTGCTTTTGAGAACTTCTACAGCAGTGGCTCCAAAATCTATAGTCTTCATTGCAGAGTTGTCACTCTGAGAATTACCAAACTAGCACAAGAGTAGCCTGGAAGTTCAATATAAAATTGCAAGTAGGATCTTTATCCTCCTCTATGAGGTATTTTTTTTCCTCCAGTTTTAGGTAAGGAAATGGTGTCACCTAGTGGGTGTCAGGCTATTCTGCAAGTAATAAAAAAGCAGTAAAATAAGTTACTATGATGTTCAATAGCAGTTGTCAGGGGATGTTAGCTTATGTAATAGATTTAGTTTATATTTAGAGTATTTTGACAATTTAAAATAATTAATGCCTTTTAAAGTGATGTTTCCCTTTAATATGGTTAAATATGACATTAATTTAACTTATTTTGCAGTTAAAGCAAGCTGATTATCTGCAGAATAGAATGCAAGACTTCATCCTAAAAGGAATATGTAGGACCAGACTACCTTTTAAGAGAATAATGTAAGGTGTACAGTAATGTAAGGTAAATTTATTTTTTTTTTTAAATTTAATAACACTTCAGGAAAAGTGATTTTCTTTGCCCCTTTTTTTCCTATTTTATTTGTACCTCCTTGTGTCACAACAAAGTTGTTGTGACTGGCATTCAAAAGGAGGTTGCTTTAAGAAAAACACTTATATACCTATATAAGTATATACCTATAATGTTTGTTTTCAGCAGTCATCAATCTGTTCTCAATAATGATAGTTTTAAATACTAAGAACTTTTAAGTAAGCAGAGGTGAGTGACTTGTGTCAAAACTGAAAATACTCCAAAAAAACTCTCCCAAATATTTTAGAAGGAATCTACAGCATCATCTTGGTATTTGTGGCACATACTCTGTTTAATCCAGATTGGATACATCAGGTACAGCAGTGGCACAAGACTCAATACTGTAAATGATATACAAGTTTCAACATATGCACTACAATTCCAAAAGAAGACAACAGGAAACTTGATTCTTCTAGAAAGTTGTTCTCAAATGAAGCTACCTGCAGTTTTATACAGTACATTTTGTATCTGTCCTTTTTGATGTTTGTAAGCAAAGCCCATTTATAGTACGAAAATAGAAAATAATAAGGTTGAGAGCTTATGACGAAACTCCTAAAGAAAACACCAATGCATTGGAATGCCTTACTAATTATCAAAAATATTCCATCACACATTTTTTAAGGTATTTCATTGGTCCGAGGAGCCAGTGGGAGCTCCAGTCATAGTTGCAACACAACTGAGAAGAGCATTCATGGTTATTCTCACCCACACAGCTGTGTGACTACTTATGACTAGCAGTAGTTAAAATCATAATAAAAAGAAACACGTGCACACATATACACAAAACTAACAGACTATTGACTGCAAACAAAACTTCAGAAGGAATTTTCACAAACTCTTTGTCATCTGGTCTTTTGATCCTCCCAAAAACTTTCCGGCACAGTTTTTACACTCTAAATGTGAGTAGCAGTATTTCTCTACTAAACTTTCTGCAAAGTTCTCTAGAGTAGTTTGTAAGTGTTCATGAATTAAACTTCCCTTATGGAAAAGAGGTATTAAATTCTGTATAATTTGTATAACTGGCAAAGAGAGGTGAAATGACTTCTTCGAGGTCACTTAGTGATTCATCAAGACAATCAGCAGTAGAACGTAGGTTCCTGATGCTAATTTCCTTAGCTGTAGTCAGTCTGCACACCGCCTTGGGATTCATTTTAAAGTTTTAGAAGGATAGTACTAGTACAAAAAGGCATTTATGGCATCATTAAATAAGAAGCCTAAAAATTTGAGTTCTGAAATCGTATTTAGTGCAGTTGATCAAAATGTTGAAGAAATAAGTAACTTTGAATTAAGATATGTTTGACTGATAAGTTGTGTGGATAAGGTGTATTATTCACCTAACTCTAAAGGCAGAATAAAATCTTCAATTTAAAGCTGCAACATTTTGAGGCATGTTCTGAAACTACCCATGAATGCTGACTTGTAACTGCTATAGTCTGGCATAGGTAATGTATTGAAACAAGATCAAAGGGATGTTGCAGTTTTTAATGTACTGAATCTGCTTTATAGTATCTATAAGATACAATAGGTTTATATCTTTTCTACATAAAAAAACAAAATATTTGAAGAAACACTGCTTCCTTTAGCTGGCTTTCATGCATATGCCTCTAAAACTATCTAAATTAAAATGGTAAATGCTGGTTTGCAGTACCAGGATGTTACCAACTATTTCAGGTTAAATACGTAGCATTTGTTCAAAATTAGTAGCTCTGAGATCTGTTTAAAGAAAGAGAAGGAAAAAAAAAGAAAAAAGTGACTTTCCAGTTTAACCTTTTGAATTATAGATTTGCTTTCATTCTATGGCCTTTTGTGTTACTTAGTTTGACATTTTCCCCAGTTCACTTTTACAGTGATTTTTTTTTTGACATACAAAAGTACTCTGGTATAAGGACTTGCTACAGAATGTTTTATATTCCTCTAATGTTTGTAGGTGGCTAACTTGCTGTGTGGGAAGCAGGATAATTTAGCATGATGCGAGAGTATAATGACAACAAGGGAAGGAAAATAAGGAAAGAATTACAGCTGAGTATCAAGGGAAAACTCCTCGACAATAAAGTCTATTAGTCTGGAATAAGCTTTTAAGAGAAGCTGTGGGAGTCTTCTCCCTGGAGAATTTAAAATCTGATCTGGAAAAAGCAGTGCAGTATATTGATGTGAAGGATCTGGTGCTAGCAGGTGGTGGATTACGCTTTTTTGTTGTTAGTTTTTATGTGCTAAGATGTTTTCTGTGGCCTCTTTGTCAACATCCTAGGATTCTTAAGGAAAAGAAAAATGCATGAGGTTGGCTTAAGAGAGAGTAGATGGCAGTGAAAGTCTATCTCGGAAAGGTATTTGTTTTTATACTTTGCCAGTTGGGTGTGTTTCTTATGGAAGGTGTGCAGTCTTATTAGCAGCCTATGGCCAGGTGAGGGGAGAAAAAATATATCAGTAGGACATGTTGAAAATGGGAGAAGAGACTATTCTCCCAAGAAGGATTTTTCACAGAAAACAAAACGCTCAGAGAAAGGTGTTGCTCCTTTGGTATTTAACATTGTTATATGAAAAAAAAAAAAAGCCCCTTCTACTTGCTTTTTGTACAAACAATCCATTTTTATCCTATGAAGAAAGATTACAAAATGTTGCAAGGACCTGGGAAGAAGAGCAAGGCTTTTCAAATGAATTGTTATGCACAGTTACCATTATTGTTGGAGCAGTCTTACTAATCAGTTTTTCTTTTTTTTGCACTGTCTGCCTTTCAGAAACTCCTCAGGAGCAGAACCGACCCATGTTTCTGCTTGCTTCTCCTCCTGGATGCAGCATATCCTAAGAATCTCCCTTCCTTCTGCACCAGGTATGACTGAGGCTGCAGGGGCATCTCCTTGGGGTTTTTTTTTTTGTGCTCCTAACAGTGCAGGTATCATCTCAGTAGTGATGGGGATGTTGGCTGGACTGGGCAAAACTACTGAGGACTACTGGAGAAAATGGTCCTTCAATGAAAGTCCTGGTCTGGGAATTTCCAAATCTATTTTCAAAACAGCCTCTAAAGGAGGTAGTATCTCCATTAGAAATATTCTTAGCCTCATTGCTCTAGGCTCAGACTTCCTTAATTTTGTCTGACACTTTTTTGAAAGTCTCTGCTGAACTAGTGACTGTGTGGGGCAATACCTGCTAAGTTAATGGCAGAAGAGGCAAGCTGCTCATTTATGAACAAGAATGACAGTGGTGTCTACCGCTCCATAGAAAATCAGGGAAAAGAAGGGCAGCACCGAGTCCCTGGTGTGTCCCTGGCGCTCTCATCACTTGATCCTGTGCGCTGGAAGGAGCACAGCAGAGTGCAGCTTGCTAGCGTTTACCCCTCGTTCTGTGCTAGTATAAGGAAGGGTAGAAGTGGTGGAGAACAAGGTCTCTGATCTATAAGGCTGAGGGTGTTCAAAGGGACGGCAGGTATCATGACAAGTAATGAAGTTAAAGCAAAGGAAAGACTAAAACACCAGGAATAAATCAATAATGGCAAGATCAACTGCAGAATAACCTCCTACAGGAAGCAGCAAAGGCAGAATATTTTAGTCATTTAAAACAGGACTAAACATAGTTTTGGATAACATAGTATAGCTTTGCAATAAATGACCATAAGCTAATGCAGCTATCGAAGTTTTAGCCATAGCCCTAATATTCCTAGAACGCTGTAGGTTTCTAAGGAGGGTATTGAGTTAGTACATCAGCACTGAGTCTGTTTTATAGACTACTAGGTTAGGAATGCTAACAAAGCGTATTGCTAGCTCATGTTTCAGTCAGCGTGTGCAGCTATTTATCTATACATGTAGGTGTGTGTGTTTGCTTATATGTGTGTGTGTGTGTATAAATATTACATCAGGATAGATTACAAAAGATGTTTACAAAAAAAAGAAAAAGAGAAAATCCCCTTGCTGAATCAGTTTAGAAGCTTAGAATAATTCTGTTAATTGTAATATTGGTACATCACTGTTCAGAAAAGGGACACTGGAAATGTTTCTGTATCTCTTCCCTTGCAAGCCCCTGGAGGGAAGGTTTGTGGCTTTCCGGGGGGGCTCTAGGGCCTGGCACTGCAGGGCAGTTGTGCGTGGCCACGATAATCAGCCAGACTGTGTGTGGTGTGAGGGGCTCAGGAAGCAAGAGGAGGGTCACGTCGTTCATCACTCTGTGCCAGTCGTGGATGGCACCTTTAATGGCAAGGGGGCTCGAAAACAGAAGGAAAAGGTGGTTTTTCTTAGTGGGGGGGAAAACAGTTATGTTTCAGGACCTTGTGTTTCCTGACAATAAATTGTTCCTAGGAGAATTTCAGAAAGAGAGGTTAGGGCCGACCACAGCCTAGTTAGAAGTGTTAGCTTCCTGGAAGTAGTGTTCCTCACAGGTTTTGGTTTACTGGAAGTGCGCGACTTCCCCAAATAAATGTGTAGAATTGCAAAAGGAAGCTCTGTCTGTGCGACCTTCTCAAGTGTTTCCAGACCCTTCTTGGAGGGTGCCCCGATGGAGCCTAGGACTGGCCAACTGAAATTACTAACCTAGCCTACCCTCGAAGTCAGTGCAATCCAGAAGCAATTGATGAGACAACTGGAGCCCCGGGACTGCGGAAATGCCAGACACTCCCCTGTCCATGCAAGGTATTTGGCTTTAGGGTTAATTATTACCAAGCATAGATTCAGACATTATTTGGCTACTATTTACAAGGGGTTGTATATCCAGTGCTAGCAAATTCATATCATAGAAAAGAAAACCAAAAGGCATAGGCATACATTACAGGGAACATCTGTCAGACTTATGAATGCTTGATGTAGCTGAGTTCAGTGCTTTCTCATTCTTTACCATTTTTGTGTACAATATTAAAAAAGAATCCTATTTTTTCTTTTAAAAATACAGAACTGATAGTCTAGTCACAGTCTTACAAGTAAGTGATAACAAAAATAGAAAGCAGATACCCATGTGGGACTAAAACTCTACTAAAGCCTGTCTCTTTTTTTTCCACAAATATGTTTTCACAGACAGTAATTAGCAGACAAACACACAGTTTGCAATTGCACTGTATTGACTTAAAAGGCGGATACAAAATTTCCTAAATAAAGAATGCCATCCAGGGTGGGACAGGGGTGTGTGCGTGCGCGTGTGCACGGCTGTGCCGCGCACCCGCTCATGGCAACGTGCTCTGCTTGGCGACTGGCGGCGCTCTGGTGGGGCTGGCGCACACTCGCACGCACACACGAGGGGTCATGGAAACAGATTTCTGTGACAGGTGGCTTCTTTGTCTAAATCTTTTCCTATAAAAGAAAAAAAAAAGTGAAATTTTGGTTGGTTTAAAGGTTCTGCTCCATGAAGAAAAAAAAAATTCACAAAATCTATTGTTTTTCACCTTTTTTCAGTCATTTCCTCATGAATAAATATTATCCATTAAAAACCTTTAAAAAGGTGCTGCGATACACAGTGTTATATTTCCGTTTTCTTTATTGACTCTCTCGTTGCTTTGATGGTTCTTTCTCTTCAGCCTCCACAGGTGCTTTCTGCTCCCTACTGTGGCACAACTCTCTCCATCCATGCAGGATTTTCCTTCCTCCTCTTCCTACTCCTTCCTCAGTCCACAGCATCAACGTGAGTCTGAAGAAGCTGCCTCGTTAGGTCTCCATTGCTAAATCAGTGACAGAAACGTCAGGTTGGTCCATCCAGGCACAATTTGCAGCAAAAAAGGAAGGTGGAGGTGCGGAGGGAGAGGGGCCCTGGTCTTCTAGCCGCTTTCTGCGCGTGAGCCGTCCTACAAGGCAGAGACCTTGACTACGTTGCTGGCGGTGCTGGGGGGGCCGGCGGGGCGGCCGGGGCTGCCGGGCGCGGGGCGGCTCTCGCCCTCGGGCGTCAGCGCGGGCGGCGTGGGGATGCTGATGATGGCTGTGGTGATCTGAGCGCTTTTGCAGTTCGGCCGCAGCCCGTCGTCCGACTTCATGTTGAGGCTGGAACGGCTAGAAGGCAAATTTAGTTGTGGTTCGGGTCTAACTGAGGGTAGGAAGGGCAGGAAGGGCAATTGCTCTTCTGCAAGGTCTCAGTTCCCCTAATTTAGAGGACTAAGGTGTTGAGATGGATCCACCTAATTGCTTCCCCAAGTACTTGCTAAGTAGCCTTAATTTCTACCAAGTTTGCACTAACCTTTTTAATATCCCTCAGGTTAGGATCCAGCCTTCCACAGGGCAAATTGTTTTACACATTCATTCTAGTGTAAATGTGGTATAATTAAGAGGAGATTTAAGTACACTGCTGTGTACTGCATCTTTCCAGGGCAGGGGTATATCTTCCTGAAAAACACCTTGTTTTCCTTGCAGCTTGAATGCCTCTCTCTTTTCACTCTCCCTTCATCTTTTTAGATTTTTTTCATGCCCTTGCAACAGTCTCAGGGATCTGGCAGCTGGGAGCATTTTTATTAGATCTGCATCAATTGCATCCTATAATTAATTACAGAGGGAAAATGATAGGTTGATTTCTGTGCATCTGCCTCGCTGCAGGAGTCTGCTATTAGCAGCCCAACATGTTCATTTTAAACACAGCCTGTTGTTTTAAAATGTAAAGCTCCCAGTTGGAAAGCTGTTGCTGTGGTTATTGCAGAGTGACTCACTGAGAGGCTCGCTCCCTATCTCCCGTGCATCCCAGGAGCACCCTGGAACCCACTCGCTTCCCCCAGCCCTTCCTTTCCCCAGCCCTTTGGGGCTGTTACAATACATGTCCTCTTGCATTGGCAGACTCAGCTGAAGGGTTTCCAGAAGCCTGGGAAGCTGCCTCCAAAAAACACCAACTTTTGGCATCTCTTGCCCTTTTGCAACCTCCCTAAGCGGGGGTAGAGCAGCCCTAGGCGGGCGCTTGGCCAGGTGGATGGTGCAGGTCCTCACAATATTCTCTCTGTTTTTATGCAGATTGGTAAGCAGGTGAAATAACTAACAGTGCTGACAGTTAAAATATCATAGCTGACATCTGGTTTAGCACCCCTGAAATAGAGCAGTTCACATTCCCCTGAATTATTATTTCAGGTGCTGGCTTAAATATCTCATCTTGAAACTATGAAGCCACAGATTGTGCTTATTTGTTCCAAATTTGTCCTCCGAAATGCCCTCTGCCTTCACCCTGGCACAGAGCCGTCCTGTGTCGCCCTAGGGGCAGCTCATTTCAGGTTCCAAATCCTTTTGATAGCAGTGAGGAGAGGAGTGCTAGTTTCACAAACAGCCCGGTGCACAAGAAGCTTAATGGGCTGAGGGGAATTTAGGAAGTCATTTAATACTTGCAAGCAAGATATAGTGAGGAAATGGTTTTTTAGCAAGTTATATATAAAATGACACACTCAGTTTCAACATTGTCTATTGAAAGAGACATTTCCTCACCTGTGGAACTAATAGCTCTTTATGGGAGAGCTCCTGAGGCACCAATGTGAACTTCCCCCTTATCCGTTTCCTAGTGATGCCCGTTGCTCATAGTTGTAATTTAGACCCTTGGACAATGGGAACTGCTGAGATGAGTGTCGCTGGTGGATGAGAGCAGCGTGTACAGCGCTCTGCTGGCTGCTGCATGTGGACCCTGATGAACCAGTGTGCTCTGCCTGGCCCTAGGAAGGGCTTTGAAAGTCCCGGGCTGGCTGGCGGGTAGAGGGGCACTGTGCAAGCTTTGGTGACAGGCGGGCAGCTGCTGGCACCCGCCTGGGCCATTAGGCACTTAGGGGCAGATTGCAGAGTAGCTCGTTCCAGTGGGCACTTTTCTGGGTCTGCTGTTAGGAGGCGGCAGACACATATATATAACTGTACATAGCACATATATATATGCACATATATATACTGCCAGCTCAAGATCTCTCTCTGCCTGGAGAATCCTCCCGCAAGGGACCGTTGCTGTCACCTGGCACCCGCCGGCCCCTACCTTGTGGTGAGCGAGGGCTGCTCGCTGCACTGGATGTGGATGGTGCTGAGCTCCTGCATGCTGCGCAGGCGCGTGGCCGGCACGCTGCAGTTGGGCAGGTGAGTGCTCTTCTTGCTGCGCCGCGAGCAGCACGACGTGGCCAGCCCGTGGTGGCTCGACAAGGACGGGCTCCGCGACGAGGGGTAGTTCTGCATCGAGCTCTCCATGCAGTTCTGCTCAAAGAGCTGCTCGTCGATGAACTCGTGGTTCTGGCAGGGGAAGAAACACGGTCGTTACTCTCCGCGGCAGCGGCCGCGACCCACAGCACTTCTGGAGCTGTGCGTTTCGCTAGCGTGCTGGGATGTGTCAGCCCGTGCGTGTGTAGGGTGCTCTCTGCCCTGCTCCTCGAAGGGCTGGCAATGGCTAGATCTCCAGAAAGAAATGCAAACATGAACGGAGAAAGAGATGGCTTTGCCCTTGCGCTCACTGCAACCAAGGAAAGCTTTTGCTGTCCTGAATCAATGTGGGAATAAGAGAAGCTGTTGCAGTGACAAAAGCATGATAATCTGTCAATACTGCCTTGTTTTCACAGTCTGAGGTGGTTAATATATTGTCTGATTTTCCTTTCACATATATGTCCGGATTCCAGCGTGGCTTCAAATAGCCTGTGATGCCACCTGGTTATTAAACCCCACAGGAGGGGAGATGGAGGCTCCTTTTTCTTTGTCCTTGGGGACAGGATGCTAGTGTGTCTGGAGGATTGTCTTGTTGGATATATTTATTACAGGATGTTACTTGTACTTGCTGTTGGGTGCAGAGCATGCCTGGTGCTGGTAGAAATAAACATGGCAGCTGATAGTGGGAAGTGAGAGGGGAAGGAAGGTCAGAAAACTGAATTTGGAAGTGGTTTTTGTCCTAAACGAACAAAATATCCTGAAAGGAAGAACTCTTAAGCACATGTATGAACATCCACATAGTTCTAATGCACATACTTCATCCAGTCCCTGACAGCATCAGAAAGGATGGGAAACAAAACAACCAGGGTGGAGGCAGCCACTGATTTCCACTGGACCCACTAAGGACTCTTACAGTAAACAAAGGCACCGGGGAGCAAAAAAAACCACGTGCACAAACTCCCGAGGACAAGACGAGGGACGAGAAGGGAACCAGACACTCCAGACACGTCACAGATCATAGAACAGATTGAAGTAAAAAGGAAATACCTTGATGGTGGAAGTTCGTACAGATAACAGGGGATCATCCACAAGATAGGACAATCCCTACGGGACAACATGCCAACAAAAGATAAAAACACATTTGATTGTCCATTCCGGCATTCAAAAATTTAGTCCCAGCATTGCATCGTTTTGTCGCAGCTGTATTGCTCAAGTTTGAATGGGCAACCAGACCTTCTCCCCACCAAACCTTGCCTGAATCAGACCCCTTTGTTCCTTCATTCTTACACGTAAGCTTCTGAATGTGCTTTTCTTGAAAACAGGACAAGACTTGTGACAATTTGATTACTGTGATCTTTCGAGAGCAGAATGCAAAGGAAAACAAAGTTTGTGCTGCTGATTCACAAGTAAGCAAATCAGAAGTGTTTGTCATTGGATCACCAGTGGGTGTGGGTTCTCATTAAATGCCGAAGAAAGGTTTGGGCTGAAGGATTGGAGTCAGCCCACGCAGCAGTGGGAGAAAATAGAGCTTGTGAATGTCCGTGCTCCATCTGGAAGGAGCAAGAAACTCCTTTTGTTTGCACAAGCTCCCTGTGTTGTGTGACAAAGTAGCCCTGGTTGAGGGTCACTTTGTCTTCTGAGGCACCAGATTTGAGAGCCATTCACAGCCGTTTCATTGTAAGACTTTAGTGCCGATTGCAGATACCAGGAAAATAAATCCTGTATTTTCAGCATCCTTCTGCCGCGTTTTAAGGAAAGGTGAATTGCCCATTGAAACAAGTTTGCAACCATGGTACATTCCTCATTGCATTGCACCTGCAACTTGTATCATCATCGCAAAAAATGACTCTGCAGTGTTTAAAAATTCTTGTGCTACGATCGAATGTTTTGAGGGGAGAGGTATTGCATAGTATTTTAATCGATTATGTGCATTGGAAGGCACTTCCACAGAAGCTGAATGAGCTCTTCTGATATTTCAGACCAAAATTCAAACTTGCTTGTGTGGATTGATGCAACATAATCATAATAACTGCCTGAAAACTGGGGAGGGGAAATATTGTGCAGCTTCTCCCACTAGGTTTTCATGAAAATTCAAAGTGTCAGTATTGCTGTTGTCACTCTTTACAGGAAAAGACAACGTTTGGAACATTTTCAACCACTGAGACTCACCCTTTGAGCAGCTTTGGCTGCTGGAGGCAGTCTAGACTTATTTTTGCACTAGGCTAGCGCATCCACAAAGGAGGACGTGATACTGCTGCATTACTTCCAGCACCCAAACCAGCTCGCTAGTGATGGAGCGACTCATGCAGCTCCCAATGCAAAATGAAGGTCACAAATGGAAGTATTGCTCGTGAAATACATGTCATAGTAGTGAAGCTTTTAAGCACGGCGTTCTAAAGTAAAAAGAGCCGGATTGTGAAATGCCTGCGTGTTATGTAGCATCCAGAATGGCCAGAAACAAAGGCAGGATGGAGCTTACAAAATAAACCCAGTTACTGATGTGGGAGGAATCCGTTCCCTCTCCTTGGAGGGGTGGCCACCCTCGCTCGTGGTGATAAACCAGCTGCACTCAGCAGGTCAGTGCCCTTAACTGGTTGTCCTCTTGCAGTGCATTGCTGCTGCCTAGATGTGTTACTCCAGCATAAACCAAACCATGGAAGGGGAGGCAGTTTGTCTTAAAGGAAAGCTCTTGTGAGTCAGAAATCAGAAGTACATTTGATGATGGATGCAGATAGAAAACAGCATTAATATTTCAAGTGTTAACCTCTCTTCATTCCTTCTAGAATGAACCATGATAAAGTGCTCCATGTTATGGATTGTGTTCCCCTACTGCAAAACCTCTTATACAAACCTGTAAGTAAAGCATATTAATGAGATAAATATCTGAATTTCCAAGAGAATTCTGTATATATAGAATCACTTAATAATGAAGAATAAAACTCTTACTCCAACGCTTTGCCTGGCATAAACAGAAAGTCACTGCAGCAGAAACTGCTTGACTGGCTTCGAGATAAACTACCTGCTTGTGCAACCAGAGCTGTGGTGAGCCAAGATACGTGCAAGCTCTAAATGCATGAAGAGCGCTTGCCTGCTCTGTTCCCTGTGAGGGGCTGAGGGCTGCTTTGGCCAGCTGATTTGCGTCAGGGTCTAGGTCGAGTCTTTGACATCCTCTTGCTCCTCTGAGACAGCAGAACTGTCCAGTGTGACCAGCTGGCCCAAGCCACCAATGTTCTCTATGTGGCCACCAACCGAAACAACTGCAGCTTATTCAGCAGCTCGGGGGAATTAATTTTAGCATCTGCCCCGTCTGCAGCATCTCCCTGCCTGCTGACCTCTTATTTGCATGCAGCTCAACTGCACAATTTAGGCAATTCACCCGTACTGACTTTACACTAGCATGGGTGGATCAAGTCACACCCTTGATCCCTTTGCACGGTGATGCTTTTGGTGATGCTTTCTTTAATTTTTATTTCAGAGAGCCTCAGTAAAATGGAATTGCATTTGTCCCATTGCAGAACGTGGCTGGGAACGTGTGGGACCCTTTGGTGCTGTGTGTGGCCGTGCCAGGCACAGGCTGCGAGTTCGGAGCCCGCTTTAGTGCCCACTCTTCTCC
>JAVCKT010022248.1:0-19181 GCA_032273925.1 Rhynchotus rufescens
TGGTAAGATTGAAGGGTATGACTGGGTATGAATATAACCATGGAATTCCTTCATAAGAGTGAGGGAGAAATTACTTCTAGAAGTGGTAACCTCAATCTCTCTCTTCTTGTTCACTGAACCTTCCAAGCTGTCTTGGCCATTAGGCAAAAAACATGTTTATTTGTACTATGACATACAAATTCCCTCCCCGAATCGTTTATATGATTCCACTTGACAAGCCATAGAGAGAACAGACCCCAAAACCTAAACTATCCAGACACGTAGCTGTCGTGGCCACCACAATTCCCCTGGGCTTTCTTATCACATAGTGCTAATTCAGACACCATTGCTCCCAAGAATTTGCTAACTAATAATTTCAAGTACCAATCCACACATCAATCTTCTTACACAAAGAAGCTAACAAGGAAAGATGCTTTAACTGGAGACATTCCAGAGAAGAGTGATTTCCTGAATCTCTCAAATGAATATCATCCCCAATTTCCATCTTAGAACTTTTTAAGGCAAGAAATTACTGAAGTAAGGTAGATTTGTTGCTCCAGCTGCAAAAGTGACAGAAAAACAACCAAGAATGACAGAGGAAAGACATAGTATATCCCAGTACAAAAGACCCCTGCAAGATATCCATCTGAGAATCCAACAGGTCTATATCCAGAGCATGCCCTAACTGGAAGAGTTTAAATTTGACAAAGAAAGTTAAAAAACGTTACATGAAACCTAGTTAGCTTTCCACAGCAGATTCATTATCTCTGCAATGCCACAGCCTGCTTCCATAGAAGCACAGTACTCATTATGGTCACAGGAAAGCAATGTCAGCAAGCAGTGACATTCTCAGTCTGGGTGTTCAATAGTGTTGCAGAAGCAAATCAGGAAGGTAAAGCACCAAAACAAGACCCCTTGTCTTGCAGCAAGGCTGCAAAGTAAAGCCCTTCTCATTGTACAGAAATAATACAGCAAAGGCTGTGTGACTGTGCCACAGCCACAGACCAGCAAGGATCTATTCCAGCACTGATCCTCCTGGCCAAAGCAAGAGGAAAAAATCCTGCAGACATTAAACAAGTGTAATTGCTAGTCTCCTCCATATCTATATTCTACCAGACAGGCCACTCTTCAAAAAGCAGACAGAGGAGCCGGGCACAGTCCCACCTCCAGCCTTTGCTCGAACGCCGTATGGAGCCGCAGGGCAGGATTTCAGCCCGGCTTGCAGCCAGCAGCGCGGCGCGCTGGCCTAAATATCTGCTTTTCAGCCTGACACACCAAAGGAACCGAGAGTCTTTCCCGTGCTTACTGCAGACAGGAAAGGAAAGGAAGGGAAAGACACAGTTCGAATTCATCTGCAGAAACATCTCTACATTATGACAGCAGTGACTGACAAAAACTCCAATACGAATAAAACTAGTTTGCTAATGCCAATGAGTTAAAGTAGTTTCACCTGAGTACAGATCACCCCACTGCCAAAGCTGTTTCAGACCAATGGAAATCTCTGGAAGAGACCTAGTTAAACTCAATCCAAGAGCTTAAACTTGTAGATTTTGCTGAAGCAAAAGCAGGTTGGCACTACAATCTAAATTTATTGTTCCAAACATGAAGGGACTCTCAAAAACACCTGGAAACTTCAGCTTCTCTGACCTGTCTACAAAAAAATCTGGTTTTACCAATTATGCTGGAAGAATAAAGCGATGTCATTCTCCATTTAGAAACTTTTATCCCAGAATACAAGAAGCCTTTTGTTTTTAGCTTAGGATTCTGCTAAAGTTAACCTAAAAACCCACTCATATCAATTTATCTGTTAGTAACCTTATATTATAATCTCTGTATATATGTTACAACCTGTACAAAATATTCCAATGCACACATGATTATTTTACACTTGCCAGTTGTATTTAATAAGCAGTAAGATGACAACAGTGATAGGCTAAACACAGGCAGCACATGTAGAAAGATAACATCTTATTACAACAAATAATACAGGTAAATCTTGTGTCTTCCCCCCTCTCCAGTAACAGCTAGTGCATTAATAGGACAGCACTAATCCCCAACTGAAAAAAAAAAGGGAAAAAGAAAGGTCCCTTATGTTCTTAGACCAATATCACACCTATCATTACCACAAATCAAATGCATTCACAGACAAATTCAAATAAAATTCCATTCCTCAAATACAGTCTGGGGAAAATGGCATCAGAAGACTGACAGCAGGGAGGACAGGACTTGAGTGTCACAGGTCCTATGTGCAGAAAGAGTGCAGAGGCCAAGTTCCACATGTCCCTTACTTGTTCATTTGGTAGACAAAGCTAAAATACACAACAACCATAGTGGGAAAGCCCTAAGAAACCCACGAGGGCTGAGGAAGGTCTGGCCCTTGACATCCTGTGCAAGCTCAGGGCTCCCTCCCTACTCTGCAATCAAGAACACTAATTGATATTTTATTGCCACTTACACCTTTCTCCCAAATCACTGGAGGGGAGTGAAGGGGAAGATAATATTTACCAATTGCATTGTCCAGATAAGAAAAACAAAGCACCAAGGTAAATTGATATCACTTTTACATCAGACAAAGCTCACTAGAGTCTGGGAGAAAAGCAAGAGCTGTAGACAGCTGGATGCAAAGTAGTTTGTTCCCTTTCCTACATCCGAGCCTGAAAGGTTGGGAAACCAGAGCATGTACATGATGCCAGAACAAAATAAATGATACTGCTTAGGTGAGAAAGCAAAGTAGTTGCAGAAATGAGGGAGCCAAGGGAGAAGAAGATAACTCTGCATAAGGAAAAATCTCATTGTGAAGCATCAGCAGAAGTCAAATGAGCCATGAGGAAAGTTCCAGCTCAAAAGATCCTGCAGAGCAGCTTCCTGTTATCAGCCAGAAGAGATAATGAAGCAGGGATGGAAAAGGACAGAACATCCTGGATGAACAGAAGGCCAATGTTCAACACAGAACATTCAACCACCAAGTTCAACTCCTGCACAGTAAGGAATATCCTCTTCCATTAGTGTGGAATAAAAGACAACCTTAGCATGGCTGATTGACTTGCTTCCCTGAACAAATGCTCTTACTGCATGAATATTATCTGTGGAGGAAAATGTTTCTTTGAAGGTATCTGCCTGGCTCTGTGAATGGAGAAGCTGCCATTCTTTCTTTCCCCAGCAGAACAAGTTGCCCAAATGAATGGGACAGAATAATGAAAATATTAAGGTTTATGGCTGCTAGACATCCTCCCCACAAAATAGGCCCAGCAGCCACTACATTGCTGCTTCTCCACACCACAAAGCTGCCTTTAAAAGCTACTAGGTAGTGATTCTTCTGCATATTCCTCCTCATTTATATCTTACATAAGCAGGGCCACAACGACAGTGGAAAGACATTCGCTCACCCTGCACTTTGGAGTATTTAATTGCCAGAGCATGAAACGACAACTTCACAGCACAGTATTCCACATGGGAGAAACAAGAAAAAAGGGAAAAAAAAATAAAAAGAAAGAAAAGAAAAGAAAGAAGTCTCCTTCCTCCTCCTCAGCATCCACCCCTCCTCCCGAAAAATAAATCTATCACCACTTTAAAAGTTGGAAAGGGATTAATTTTCTTACTTTTTTTCTTTTTTAATCAGTTTTAGCAGTGCCCTTTCACACGGGGACTTCACCCTCACACAAGAGACAGGGAGGTTTAGCATCATCCTGGCCGGCACACGGGTTTGTTGGTTTAGCCACCTCATCCTGTGCCACTGCAGCAAGTGAGCATGAACGCCCGGGTAGGTCACAGCATCCTCTGCCAGCAGCAGCATAAAAGCCCAGACTTCTGAGCAGCTCACAGCTTCCCTCAGCCAAACACACCTCCCTACACTACCTCTATAGGCTACTTTCATGATCATCCTATGTTTTAATCACAGTATACACAAAGGGAGGGAAAAATAGGTCAAATATTTAAAGCAGATGGGGAAAATCCCATATTCAAAGGGAATCACGGAAGACAGACTTGAAAGTTTGTATCCTCTGTTCTGCTGATAAGGAGGATTTTACCTCACATCAGATATCACGAAGTTTGATCTTGATCAAACTAAGTTTGATCCTGACACTGTTTCACAATCACCAAGTCTCCCACAAAGCAATCCCAGGAACTTTAGTTAATCCGACAAAACTCTACAGTTACAGCAAGTAAAAGAAACAGAATTTGCTGGCTGCCAACCACAGCCTTAGACCAAAGGTCTGAAGTGTGGCAAAGCCTTTTAGTGGTTCCTGCTCTACCCTAAGATTTGAAAGCTTTTATAAACCAGTCCCTTAAGTGTGGCTGGTAGCTCGACATGCCAAAGGCACCTTTCATTTGTGTATCAGAAACGATGGGTCCCCATTTGCAGCAATCACTGCTTTCATGACTGAATGTCTTAATTTATCTTATTCCTTTAAGAAGCTTGGGATGTCTTTGCTTGCTAAGTAACAGGAAGCCACAGAGACTTGCTGCACTCTCAACACACCCAAGCAAGAAAGCAAGGCAGCGCACACACTTACTCAAAATCTTCAAATTCCAGATCATTTCCCTCTACAGAAGGACTTGAGTTCTCTGAAGTGGAAGAGGAGGAGGAAGAGCGGAGACGGTTCTGTTGGTATCGCATAGAGCGCTGACGAATACTGTCCCTCCGGGAAAGATACTGGATCATCCTTTGAGCATAATATGCAGCAGGAGACAACCTGAGGAGGAGAAAGATGGACACTCATTACAGGAGCAGAAAATGACAGCCAGTCTTATTCTTCCTTTTGAGCTCCAAGCTCCTGGACAATCAGAACACAACCCAAAATAGGCTGTTTGTGTTTTAACAGTGACTAAGGCAGAGGTAAATAAAGAAGCAAGTCCAACTTCTCCTCTATAGATTACACTCCCACATGAGTCCACTGTCACACGGACAAAAAATATTACCTAAAGAGAAAGAGCTCATCCACAGCACAGAAAAGTTTGTTTCCACGGTCTCTTCAGAGTCTTTCACTATTTCATTTTGCTACCTGTTCAAACAACTAATCCCAGCCGGCATCCCTGCTAAAATTAAAGCCCAAATTCAATCTCAACCCTGCTTACAATACGAAGAGAAAAGTAGCAGCAGTCTTCACACAAATACTGAAACAAGCTCCTGCTGTTCTGGGAGCACCTTAAGGTGGGGGCATCATTAAATATCAGGTATTAAGTGGGGAAGAAAACTTTGACATATGTATTTAACTACTTTGTAATCTAAATAGTGGGGATTTTGTAAACCAGCAATGTTATCAGGTCTCCTCGGGATAAAGCTCAACCTTACAGTGGCCAACATCACATCATTTCACTTTGTTACACTACAGCTAGGGGCAATAATCCCCGATAATATGACTGATACATGAGGAAAAAAAATCCTAGTACTTCTACAGGGAAGTACTGGGAATGAGATTTAGTGTAAATATGAGTAGATTCATATTCATGAACACGAGCAGCAAACAACTAGATCAGGTCTGATACAGTGCTCTGCTACTATCCCTAAAATCATATTTCAAAGGAACACCACATTAAATGGCATTTTCAGAGTGTTCCCTAAAGCAGCATGAGAGAAGTGTACCATCTCCTGAAAGGATGGATTGCGTTAATGTTTTGGCTGCAGACACTGATCAAATACATTCAGTGTCCCATTCCTTCACATGTTCAGAGTATACAGCAAAAGAAGAAGGTAAGAAAGAAGGAATCACAAGTCATGCAGATAACATGAGAGGTAAGGTAACATGATAGTAAGACAAGATAACATGAAGTTCCCTGTACCACATTGCTACCTTGATAAAAAGGCAGACAGAGCAGAGAGACTACAGCCTCAAAGATCTAAAGGTTTAGTCAACAAGCAGCATAAGCGGGAGGGAAAGTCACACACAAGCGCTTTGTTTTCGTTTCTTCCTGGATCTTTTATACACACTTTGACAAATTACAGCTGCTCCCGCTTATATGTACCTCACTATACTTCCCTGAAGATTGAATGGTCAAGTAAAAAGAAAAGTAAGGCATTATGACAATGCACTAGTAATTTTCTTTGCTGGATTTTTCCATAAGCCAAGACTCTGTGTATTCCTTAGAAGCCCATAACATGAGATGTGCAGAGAATGACAGAAAGGACCATGGAAATGAGGCAAACACCATGAAACACAGTCTCATCAGCCCAAGAATCTAATCACCGAAACTTTTTCTTTGTTAGCATCAAACTCAGGGAGGTTATGAAGAATGAGATTTGCAGATGTTTAGTCTTCTCAAAATATGCTGTGCATCACAAGAGAAAGCAAAAACATGCTTGTCTGAATAGCAAGAAAGACTACGCAATGAAAGCTGGCAATAATGGATGACCAGAGGCCAAATTCAGCTTCCTGACAGCACATGTTATGCAAAACAGAGAGATTGCGAAGATGATTTCCAAAGGGAACGCAAGAAGCTTACATCTGATAAACAGAAAAAGGTGTTTGCATCAAAGAGAAGGAAAGAAACATCATCACCACAATAGAATAAGGAAAAGATCTCTGCAGATGGACACATGTAGGGAAAAAAAAGACTGTATTTGTCAGGCTGATTCTGCCCTTGAATATAGATGCAACAAACCCGCATCAGAGCCAGCAGAAGAGGTTTAGCTATGCTGGAGACGGAGAAGGCTGTGAAGTGGAATAAGAAATGCTGGTTAACAACAAACACCCTGCCTATCATCCAGCTATTTACAACAGCTGCAAAGCAGCCCCTGACCAAAATTAGCCTACCAGCTGCCTAAACACAAGCCAGGCAAAGCACACTGCTTGGTTCACTTCCTTCTCACCTGTGCTTCTAATAAAACAGTGGCAAAACACAGAATTTGTCCAGTAATTCTTAAGCAAGCTGGTGCCCAGCAGACTGCAGGCTGTGTCTGACCCCTCCACAAGAGCTAAACCCACCGGCTTGCCGAGGCGACGGGACCCCGTGGACTGAAGCAGATGGCTCCGAGGAGGAGCGCCCGTCCTGCCAGCACACGGAGCCGCGGAAGGAGGCGCCGAGTGGGCGGAAAGCTGCAGTGCAAAAGCCAGAAGCCAGCAGCTCCTGTCTCCTCCAGCAAGCATCCTCACTGGGAGGTAGTGCTTTTGTTAGGGAAAGGGAGAGAGCATTACTACAGGAGAAAGCTCACTGAGCAGTGCTGCTGGCCAGGAGGGTCTATACGAGAAGGAACTGGAGGAATGTTTTGCTAGCATTAGGAAAGCTCTAATACCTTGCTCTGGATGGCATCAAGAATACAAAGGAGCTGCTAGATAGGACATATCTTCAGTCAGATATTCAAACAGACTAGCTCTATATACAGGCAGCATTTTTTAAAGCAAAGACTGCTTCTCTTCACACTCCCCATTTGAGGATCTCCATAGAAAAATAAAAATGACACAAACATGAGCTGGAGAAGGTCTGGGTCCAGCTTCCCACAACAGCCATAACAAGCAGTGGCAGATCTGCATTCAAGAGCAAGACACTGCTCTGCAAACCTCCAAATTCCCTAGCATTTCAGAAGCAGTGACGCCGCTCATCAAGCCCTGCCCTGATGCAGTTGGCTACGATGTTTGCTGCTGCTGTTATAACTTACATCTCTAAATACTTCCCAGCCAGCAAACACACTCTGAAGTGGTCACCTGATTGGTGCTATTAATTTTCTTGCTTATTACTACAGGTGCATAGTTATCACTAACCCCTGAGCTGAAGGTAAGGCTTGTATAAATAACTACTTTTAGTCATTTCCTTTCCACTTAAGCCTTCAACTCCCAGGCAACACTCAAGGCTGCCAAAACATCAGCCTGAGGGCCGGGTATCTTTTTTATCAACTAGTCCTTTAGATTTGCCTAGAGACTCATCTCCTAAACACTCTAAATTTATATCACTTTATAGATGTAGTCTGAGAGTGCTTAAAAAATTCTCTATTTTAAATGTATTAGTATAGAACATTCTTTAATGTCAGCTCTACTTGGAGGGTAAATTCTTCCACAGCTTCAGTTTTCTGGGCTTAGTGAGTGTAAAAATCATGGGGAATGACGTAACAGCCAAGCTGACCTTAACAGAAGTTCAGTGAGGCCACTGGGAAAGACGGCAGCAGTCTGCACCATTCCTTCCAAATTGAAGGTAACTTAAAAGCGTTCTCTCTGCCTCATTCCTGACCTAGGTTATTCAAATAAAGCATCACTCCTCAGAAGCAGTAGACACAGCATAAAAGTTTAATAAAATAAAACAAACTAAAACAAACACTTAAGATCCTCAGCATATACATGAAGTTTTAAAAAATTCCACTGGGAACAGCTTGGTCTGAAGGATATATGTATGTTTATTTCACCTTTGTTTCACTTTTTCCACTCTCTTGTTTAAGGACATCTGGACGTCTTAACCTTCCTGTTGCAAACTTTAGATGCTACTAAAAGCTCAAAACGCAGTAACTACTTTTTAATCACAGCCCTCAATTCCTAGTGAGGTCAAAGGCCGATTAAAAAGATCCTACTAGCCTAGATATCAGTTAGTTTGACAGAGGAATACACTGATCTTACCCCACTCAAACCTTCAGCTCACGCTGAGTAGATCTGTGTATCTCATCTTTTGAAAAGGACAGAGTGACACTTCATGGAACAAACTAAACCCCTGAGAAGAGGATTCAACATTGGCCTTTTCTTCCAAAGCTTTTTATAAACTCAGTCTGCCATATCTGCAACCACAAGCTAAAAAATAAAGCTGAACTTCCATGTGCAGAATGCCACTTCAGTTCAAAAACTGCCACAAGTAGAAATTGCTACAAGAGCATTTTGACAATGCTCCTTATGCTACAAAATGTCTCACCAATGTTCCCTTTTCATATACATTATTAAGGCTCATCGTGGGAGTGAGTGGGGAGGGGGGAAGGGGGAAGGAAGAAGGTAAGAGAGAGAAGAGCAATCCAGGCAGGCCCTCCCTCTTGGTTCCTTCTTAAAATGCAGCTCCTAGATAGTCAAAACGACTTTGCTGAAGAAATCAGTCTTCATTGGAATAGGTATTCTAGAAAATAAGGAACCGTCCACTTTCAGGCATTTAACAGCTCATGGCATTCATAAATTGATCTCAATATCATAATTCCTTTTAATTCAATACTTGTAAAATTTCGCTTTCACCTCTGCAGGCAAGTCAATCCCTCTGCCTTTCATTTCATCAGCTGCCATGTAGAAAGCTTTTACATCTACCAACACAATTTGGATACTCCACTGTCAAAACCTGCAGTAACCTCAGTATGTCTTCCAGTGACCTTACACGCAAGTACCATACTTCACCTTACTTGCATCTCATCCATTCACATCATTCTTGAGTTTTGAATTATGATTCTAGAGCAACCTCTCTTGTGAAAGAAGGAAAGAAAAAAAAAATCACTTCTAGAGCTTTATCCACACAGAGATAGTTTGGAGTTATTTACAAGTGTAACTACACCGTGTGGGCCGTTCACAACACAGCCTCTTATTTCAGAACGTGTGCATACAGTTCTGCTATAGCAGAACTACAGCAAAAAGCAGATCTTGCATCACATTAGTGAGGAGACAACTTTCAACAAAGATACCTGATTTTCATACAATGCCATTCCTGTAAACCCTTTTCTGATAAGTTCCAGGAGCCTTTAACTCATGCAGCCATGTCTGAGATCCCTCAAGAGGCTAAAGCAGATGCATTCTACACCTACTGAATATTCCCCTTTCATTTTTCTCCTCTCCTTCTCTGGAGATCTTCAAAACCCACTTGGGCGCAGCCCTGTGCCACATGCTCTAGGTGACCCTGTATGCACAGAGGGGTTGGACCAGATGACCTCTAGAGGTCCCTTCCAACCTTAAGGATTCTATGATATCTTTGCTAAATCCACTAAAGAGAGTGGATCTGTCATGCTTTAGTCTTTGAAAGTTTGCAGTGCTGCTTACTGTTCATGACTTTATTATCCCTTCTGACAGGGTCTATGGGTCACATTATCCCATCTGCTGCTTTCTTAATACACTAAGTGGTAACTGCAAAGATCACTTCTTTCCATTTTTGATAACTCTACCATGTTTGCTTTTTCTGGTTCTGTGAAATACTCCCACCTCTTCTGGGTATTAAGCAGCACTACAGTTGTTTATATGTCTAATGTCAATGATTCACGATTCTTCAGAAATAATTGTCAGTATTTTGTTCTTAGTTAAGTAGACTTAGCACTTTGGTTACGCTATCTCACGCAGATGCATTTAGGGAGACATTCCATTTTCTAAGCATGCTGTTTGCTTACATCAACTCCTAACTACTTTTACTGCATTCTCTCTTCCTTCCAAATCAACTACGTTTGTTTCATCTTTCTTGAAAAAAAAGATTTTAAATTTATTGATTTCATCTCATCTACTGTTGCACCTGCTTGCCACCTAGTGTTCTCCATCCCAAATGATTTCACAAATCATTTGCACTAATGCACCTCATGCACTAACTTTAAGGGCAACTTCTTCCTCTTTTCCCCATTCACTCCAGGATTAGACAGCATCTTCTTGTTTGGATTGCCTTCTCTGGCCATGACAAGTCACACAGAAGGAGACAGGCCAAATACTAGGACCATTTCCAAATGATTCTGAGAGTTACATGCAGGTAATGCTTTGGACTATAAAACAAAAGTGCCTTGAGATAGCATTTTGTTCTTACCTGGCCGGATCTGGGTAGATTGGATGCTCCCGGGACCCTGCTCCATCATAGCGAGATAATGAAATAAGGGAAGACTCCAGCAACCTCCTAAAAGGGAAAAACAAGGAACGAAATCAGAGGTCAGTCAGGAGCATCACTCTCCTTATGCTCTAATTTCTGAAATCTCTTAAAAACATTTCTATCTCTGGTGCAAAGAACTCTATGATATATTTAACCACTAAACGATAACATAAGACTTTGCTGCATAACTATTCAAATCACAATATTCTCACTATACATAAGAGTGAGCATCTCAGACAGGAAAGAAGAGAGTTCCTAGTCCTGCTCTCAAATTTCAAGTGAAAGATGTAAATGCTAGTTCTCTTCGGAGACGGACCACCTCAGCTTCTCAGGTCCACAAAACTACACCTGTATCAGCCATCAGCATGGGACAATGGAATAGGCCAAGGACCATGGGTACCCACTGCTTACTGCCTACTCAAATTTAGCCTCAAAGTCTCAAAAAACACCAGCTTTTAAGAGTTTTCTAGCCACACACACACACACACACACACACACAAAAAAAGTCTGGTTCCTCTGTATCTTAATCTACCACAGGAAAAAATACCAATATTCACCAAAAAGTAAATGTACGCAAATGCAGCCAGACAGCTTGAATATGTGAGAAGCAAGTCTGAGTCACGACAGGCAGCAGAATGTACGTACATAGCAGGAACATATCCTCCACCCTGGCTTCTCCATGCACCTCTATGTAGCTCCTTGTCACAAAGCAGAGCATGGCTTTGTTTCAAGACTGACTCACTCAAGCCTGCTGCAGCCATTACTTTAACACTCACAGTGCAGTTGAGCTGGGGTGGGTGTACAGAGGGGAAAATCAACTACCAAAAGTTTGTAAGGCTGCTGAGATCCCTTGCAAGTCTTTTTGCCTGGGCTCTCCTACTACACTTCGTTACCAATCTCTGTAACTCGAGCAAAAATTGTCATGGTTTGAAAGCCAGAGATCAATCAGCATGTCTGTTTTATTTCCCCCTCACACACACACCTGGTGAGAAAGAGGTTTGAATCAGTCAGTCTTAGCCCCACACTCCTTATTTGCAATTACCAATTGCCATGCAGGACAGCAAACATCCATCTCCTCAGAAAAGAATGAAGATGGGTCAGATATAATCCATGTGCAACTTTCTATTTCTCGACAGCAAGTCTTAATATCACAAGAGAAAGGAGATGTTGAACACAAGCCCAACCAGAATGTTTTTCAGATAAATATAGTAGAAATGCAAATCAGAGATTCCTCCTTTTCCTCTCTCACCCCTTCCCCAAAAGGAAGCTCTCAAGGCAGCTCAGTATTGCTTTCCAAGAATAAAATTTTTCCTTCCACATTACAAATGTAGAATACAGAAAACAGCAAGAAATTGCCCCAGTTTTAGGAAAGGCACGTGTCAGATTCAGAGAGTTGGTGCTTACTGCAAAGTGCCAGGGCTCTGCAGAAGGTAGAGCCAATTTCCCCCATCTCTGACAAAAAAAAAGTCGCTTGGCAACCCTTTGTCTTATTCAAGAACAGCTATTAAATCTCAAACTTTGAGATGAATTAATTCCCCAGGTTACTGAGTCAAAAGCTCTAACCTTCAACACCAGTAGATACGAGGAATCTCTTAGCTCCCTAGGAAGATCTCATCACACCTCAATCTTGGCTTACCAAAACCGCTCTCCGAGCACAGAAGTCAATGTATGCAAACGCAGCTAAATCCTGAACAAACAGCAGAGCAGTTTTATGATGTATACCTAAAGTCACTGTCTCATAACCCAGCACTCGCACCATATTTAAGCTACTTTAATCCATCCCTCCCCAGAAGGAATAAAAATTGGTAGAACTGTCGTTCTATGCATTCAGCTGGCCCCTTTCTAGCTTGCTGACTCAGAGTTCAGCGACTGGGTTCCTGGCATCACAAAACCAACATATTTCTTTAGAGTCTGATCTTCCGAGCTGCTTATATAACACAGCCCTCTAAAAACAGCAGTCTGCAAGTAGCCTTGATGTGCAGAGGCTGCCACCTCGCTCAGCACAGTCCTGCCTGATCACTGTGCGAGGAAAATATATAGCATTCCCTCCAGCAACTTAGATCACCTTATTACTAAGTCCAAAGTGGTGGCTTCTTATTCTGCAAATAATGCTTCAGCAAACCAACAAAAACAGGGCAGTTGCCTTGTTCTGCGTCAGAGCCAAACACGCAGCACAAGCCCCATAAAACGCTGCCACGTGTCCCCACAGAGCTGGTGAACACGGGAAGGCCCAGGGTGCTCCTGACCAGCACAGGAGCTGAGCTCTGCCTGGCCAGTGTTGGGAGCCCTCCCCTACCTGCCAAATGTGCAGTTCTCACCACTTTGGACCCCTTTGGGCTTAATCTGGGAAAAAATGCTCCCCTAACACGCAGATTCCAGCAGAGCTGAGTCAATGCAGAGCTGCAGATGCAGCAGTTTCCTCCTTGCCAGGTCTGAGCAACCTAATACTTTCCCTCTTCCCAAGGAGGTTGTTTCCCTGCAACACCAGCACTGTCCTGGAAAAGCACACCCACAATTCACTGTCAAACGCATAATCCTTGTCAAAATTCTTGGTGCTCACACAAGACCATGCCCCTCTGTCCCTTGCAGCCCTGCAGGCTCTATCCACGCGAGGACACAGCACCGCACAGGGAGATGACCAGTCCAAGGTGTGTGGCCCAGCAGGCTCTGCTGAAGAGCAGCCTCTAGGTGTTCTCCTCCTGTACTTCTCTCCCATTTGCAAAGGCACACGATTGCCTGGAGAGAGCACTGAATTAGAGGGACCATCTTCAGAAGGCAGCCATCAGCTGAGCTGAAGGATGTTCAAAGGCACATCAAGCCGAGGGCACCGAAGGAGCAAGGCCAAAAGGAGGAGGATGAGTGCAGGAGCAAGGCATTCGTCAGCTTGATAGAGCTCTGGCAGGAGGCAAACTGCTTGGCTTGGAAAAAGCAGTTTGAGAAACCCCAGTTCTCCACTTTACACCCCCAGTGACCCTTGGAAATGAACACTCAAAGAGCTCGGCTCTATAAAGTACTTGACATCTGGGCTGAAAGGTGTTTCTGCGGCTGCTTTCAAACCAGCAGCTCTCTGAGCAACAGACTGACATTCACTGCCAGTTACCCAGGTAAACACAGACCTCAGAGCCCCGTGATCCTACCCAAACTACCTGCAGTACCACAACATGAAGCGCTAGGAACCTCTGCTGCTTTGGAAGCACCTCCTTTCTCAGAGAGGCTCCTTAGAAAGAACAGTTGTTATCCAGTATAGGGGGTAGGAGTGACAAATGCTCCCCATTAAACCCACTCCACAGGGCTCTGAGAACTTGGGGCTGAACGGTCAGAGCTAACATGACCTCCACGCAGAGCATGCCAAGGCAGCAACCCCAAAACCACCTCGTCGTCGTGTTATACTGGCGCTGAGGACCCCTCTGCTGCTAGGGCTATGTTCAAACCACACGGGCAAAAATAGTTCAGTTACCAGTAACTGCTGAAGGTTAAAGCCAATTTTAAATCTAATTGCCAAATCTTAATCATCCTGCTACTGTGCTCCCTCAGACCATTAACAGCAAAAAACAGTTGGATATCAATGCATAAAAGGAGTAAAAACAAAACAAAGACAACATGCAATCTTTGAGATCCAGATAGACCATTTCTGTACTTACTGGTCCCAAGTTCCATGCAAAATCTGTACTGAAACCAGGGTACTGGACATAAATAAAATCTGTAATTTAACCAGTTTGTTCTGCACTAAGCTCTTGAGGCCCAAGTTGCAGATTTGAATGCATTCAGTACTGACAAATGGCTTCAATAACAGATACAAGACCACCAATACAGCGTCTCATTTGTGATACTGGTACTGTAACCTACTATCCCTAAGGAAGGTGTGAAAATGGGTTTTTTGTGTTATTCATGTTGCATTCTTTAGGAGTCTTGGATACTACATGGCTTTTGTCAACCTGTCCAAAGTTGCAGAAGACTCAAGGACTATTCATTTTCAGCGAGCCTAATATCCCATCAAAATATACACTGAGGTTTATAGCAATTCTGTTAAGAGGGGAAAAGATGATCCATGGAGGAATAGTAGCAGCTCTGACACAGGGAAGCGCTAGCCACTGATGGTCTAACAGTTTCAGAGAGAGGAGGGTGCAAAGAGAGGCCAGAACACGTCCTGCTTGCTTGCAGGAAACCTCCTCTGGAAACATTTTGGGAGATAATGCTCAACTCCAGAATCCTTCCCGGAGGCTGCAGCACCCAATTCCTCTCCTCACCTCCCCCCAGTTTCGCTGCCCAGATCTGCAACACGTTAACACTAGGCTCTGTGAGAGTGATTGCTCCACTATCCCCGTCTAGACAATATGGAATTGTCAGAAATGACATCTAAAGTACAATTAGAAGAGAAACTGCAATTTCCACTCTCCTCCCCCGCTCACCAGGAAAAAAAAAAACCCACACATTAACATCCTCCAGGTTGTCAGTCAGTGCCGTGGTGGTGAAGATTAATCCTGCTCACCCTGGTGGTGAAGATTAATCCTGCTTGCTAAAATAGCAGGAACAGGATGATGGGGTAGGGGGAGAGGGTTGTTTTATTATTATTATTATTATTACTACCGGAAGGTATAAATTGCCTCTGTTTAGTAGTGTTGAGTTCTCAGCAGCCTCCTTTCCTATCAGACATCAATAGCTATGGAACATCCTTCCTATGCTCCCTCATTTACTTTGGGTGTGCAAACAGCAAAAAAATCACTACTGAAGGGGAAAATAAACTCGGTCCAAGTTACAGGACACGTGTAGACGAGAGGGAAACCGAGCGCCTATCAATATGCTACAGCATATTGACAACACTGGCAGCTTCTGTGAATCTCCTCCTAGGGTTTTATATCTTCTGTAAAAGGGCTTTTGCATCCCCTGCTGCCCATTTGGAGGTGAAATTACTGCACTCTTTTGTATCCCATCCCTCTTCCAGTCCTTTGATTTACAGCTAGCAGTCACTTCTGAGTGCTGGTCCCTACGGATACGCTCCTACGGTTAAACACACAAACATAAAACAGTGACAGTGTAAGACTAGGCTCTATTCAGTCATCTTCCTCTTACAAAGGGGCAAAACTTCACAAGAAAGCCAAAGCACAGAGAGGAATATTCTCCAGCTATCCAATAATGCCGCTATCCTCCCTTAAATCCAAGCCCAATTATTAACTGTTAACCAACCCAATCGGCTCCCAGAGATCACTCCTGGTTTGCACACACACAGTAAACAAAAATGTCACCCCATGACATCCCTTAGTTCGGGTTTTTAACTTCCCTTCTCAGAACAGGGAGAGGGAGAAGAAAAAAAAATAACAAAAAAAAACCCTACAATTTCACCAGAAACCTCTGCAACATATTGCAGAATTTCAAAGAGTAAATTGAAGTGACATGAGCAGAAATCATCAGGAGTTTTGCTCCATAGCTTCGGTTTTTTTATATAAAAGTTTTATATTTCTTTTCAAACAGCCAAACACTACAGCTATCACCAGCTTTCACATTCAAGCTTAAAATAAAGAAGTAATCAGTATGCAGTTCCAAAGATTCTCTGAAAAGATGATTTCCAAAATTAAATTCTTAACAATCTACTCTGACACCTGTATGCTAACATTTCTAGCCTATTTCAGCCTTCGCGTGGTTATGGTTAGTCATAAGAGATTCTGGCACTGGGACTGAATTCAAACAGCTCCCAAATAGAAACAGACACACAATAGGGACATATTTTCCCCCAGGCAATTGGAACCACATACAAGAGGGAGATACTCAGCCTTAGCCTCAATGATTTCCAGCACTGAAAATTTGATATGAGAATTTATACCCTCCAAGCTAGCCCTTCGATCCCTTGTTCATACCCCTACCCTAAATTCCTCATTCCCAGTGACATACAGGAACAGCTGGCTATCTTTCTTATGAACATCCAAGCCTAGGCATCCTTTCGATTGTGTTTTCAGATTGTGCTGCAAAAAGGCCACCTCTTACAATAATGTTTTCTTTCTTAAGGTAAGCACGGAAAGCAGTGACAGCAAAGATGCAATCCATGATCGTGCATGTTTCAAAACCAGCCTCTGTAGCAAAAATTCCTCAGAGATCAAGGCTTTCTAGCTGTGAAGGGCAATCAGAGCCAGAGAAGACATCCTTCCCAGGTGAAGATGATGGTTACTACAAACTGGGAGAAGTGGTTCATGCACCAGAGGATTGTGCTGCCGTGCAGAGGGAGCTTGACAGGCTGGAAAAAAGGACAGAGAGTAACCCCATGAAGTTCCAAAAGGCCAAGTGCAGCCTTGAACACAAGAAGGAACAACTTTACGCACCAGCAGGCACTGGGAGCTGACCGGTTGGAAAGCAGCATGGCAGAGAAGGACTTGAGGTCTTGGTGGACAAGCTGAACATAAGTGAGGAAATGTGCCTTTGCTGCAAAGACAACCAACAGCATCTGGCTGTATTTGGAAGAGAGTTAGGAGCTTGGGAAGGGAGGGGATCCTTCCCTCTGCTCAACACTGGTCTGGGCACTCTGCTACGAAAAGATATGGAGCAAGTGGAGCGAGTCCAGCAAAGACCCACTACGATGATTAAAGAACTGCAGAATCTGTCAGATGAGGAAAGCTGAAAAAGCCACGATGGTTTAGTCTAGAGAAGAAAGGCTCAGGGGGATCTAACTGTGTAAAATTATCTGAAGGAAAAGTGTAAAGAAGACAGAGACAGACTCAGCAGCGCCCTGTGAAAAGACAAGAGATAAGAGACACAAACTGAAACACAGTTATGTCTGAGTAAGAAAAAACACTTTTCATTTTCTCTGTTTTTACCGAAAAGGTGACTGAGCACCGAGGACAGCAGCGAAAGCAGCACAATTACAGAAAATGAAGAATCGGCCTCTGCATTTTGATTAAAGTTGGAATTCCGATAGCACAAACGTTTGGATTTTAGATCTTTTAACTGGAAGAAAGGGCACAGGCATCTTCAAGAACATGGTTAACTTTTATATTTTACCAGCTTCAGTTCAATGAGGAAGTAATGCCACAAGATGACATTAAGGGTCTAGATCAGCTGTGACAGTATGGATTAGTTTGAGAATAACTCTAAAATGAAAAGGACTAGGAAACATCTTGAACTCTCATTTTGTAGGGGCAAGATTTGGGGGATGGGGAAAGAAGAAAGGAAAGCCAGCTCCAGCTACGGAACTTGCTGCTTTGCTCTACAGAAGCAGTTTTATACCAGTGCTCCGAATGGAACAGACACCTCAGCCAAGCTAAGACACAGACACCACAAACCTGCACCTAGATTCCTACCAACACCTGTTTGTCAGAAATTCAGCTAGAAGGGATTTGCTTATAGTCACCATGGTTATTAAAACAGGCTTGAAAGCATGGCCAGAACACAGCCAAAACACTGTGAACAACCTGAGCCTACAGACAACCTCATTCTTCTACCTGCTCTCCTACGTATAAGGTACACTTCAAATTCTTCTTCTTTTAGGACTTCCCAGCACCACAGATTGTGCACACAGCAGAAATCTCTGCTTCCTCACGCAGGCATATCTGCGTCAGCTTCAGGGATAATTACACAGGGCTCCGGCTTCTCCACAGGGAATCAAAGAGGAGGTGTCTTTCCTGAGGGGGAGCAGAAGACTTACTCTTATCTCTACAGGTCTCTGAGGTCATTGAAAACAGAGGTCCCACTGCACATCAGTCACTTCCCTTAAAACGCTGCTGTTCAGTCTGGAGTGACCACGGGAGGCTGGCCAAAAGATGACCAGCAGGGCAGTTCAGTCATCACTTACCCCTGCTCCCGTGCACCATGAAGGGAAGGGGAGGGACCTGATGCTAACGCATTTCCAACAGAAAAATGAGTCAGTTTCCTGGCAGATCAGGAACCCTGTTTGTTCATGGGCTTCAGTTCCAGCAGGTGCTTTCTCAAGACAAGCAATGGAGGGGGCTCAGTTACCTCACACAGAGAGTCATTTGGCCCTAAAGACCGATGTGGAGAATGCTTCAAATGCCTGTGAACTATTCAGCAGACCAGAACAGCCCCACTGGAGGAATCTAGAGCCATTGCTACTTTGGTTACAGTTCTGTTATTGAGATCCCTCCATTTGCCCCAAGCCCAAGAGCAAACGTGTGCTCTACTGCAAATTCTCCAGCCCAGATTCTGTATTAAGGAGCAAAAGCAAAACTAGATGACAGCACTTTGTCCCCAGGCACATCATGCCACGTGCATTTATAAAGAGCATGAAAAACGAGTGCACGCACGCATTACATGTAAGTGACTGCATATCTAATCATTAAGGGCTTACATTAGCATTAAAATATAGGCTCATTGTACTGCCAATGTCTCCAGCTCCTCTCCACATCTGAGGAAGCTACTGAGTGCTTTTAGTTGAGCACATGAGACTGAGGCAGGTCTGAGAGCCTGTCCAGAAGTTGTTTCTTGAAGAAAAAAAAAAAAAAAAACACTCAAAACACTCAGGAATTGTTTTAAAG
>JAVCKT010022248.1:21661-33114 GCA_032273925.1 Rhynchotus rufescens
TGAAGAAAAAAAAAAAAAAAAAACACTCAAAACACTTAAGAATTGTTTTAAAGCAAATCAGGAGTTAAAATTAAGTCATCAAACAACAAGGTCTGAGAAGCAACCTTCTCAAATATCTTTGTGGTATTTCCTCATTCAGACCATTTCCTTTCTCCGACCTCTTTTTCTGCATGGATTGACTTCCACAATAGGCCTCTGTTACAGCAGCGTTCCTCCATGCGCTTCAATTGTGGCTGAAGAATTAAGTGCAGGCTGTTGAGGCTATTTCTTGGAAAAAAACAAATTTACTGTTGTCAGGCCTCCAATTTATGGCTGGCAGGTGCACCCTCTCCCATGGAGCTCAAATTAGCAAATTGTAAAATGCTTCATATTTTTCCTATTTGTCAACATAAATGGCAGGTAACAGTCTTTGTGCTCTATACGTGGTACTGCTACTGAACTCCAAGATTTACTGGTGACCCTTCAGGGACCAAGCCTTGTTTACAATCTCAGGTTGTCACTCTAAATGTTCAGCTTTCTCTCCTTCTATTCAAAAGAAGAACTATATATCATAGATGAATAAAGCAGGGCTTTTCAAACCTGCAGATACAAAACAGCAGATAGGTATGTCCTGGTAGACCGAATGGGTGAACTCACTGTTTGGTATTCCAGGCCAAGCTACAAGGGGTTCACCTTAAAAAGAAATTGGAAAGCTATGTGCAACATACAGATTGCAGTTTGTGGAACTGTTCTGGGGCTTTGCTTATTGCTTACCTGCCTCTACACAGCAGTGGAGGGATCTTGTTGGAACTGGACTTCAGGAATGTTCCTTAATAAGGACCGAAGAGCTGCATGTTTCAAAATGTTCTCTAACTTTATTATTTGATTCCTCCCCCCAAAAAATAGTAAGATCTGTTTCTCTTAAAATTTTCAGAGGGAGAAAATGACCTTACAACAAAGCTCACGGTTAAACACAGGTTGATTGAAAATTAGAAGACAACCAAATTCAAACAAATAGTTATTGAGGTTATCATAAAAACAGCCTGTCAGTTCCCAGCTTTTGACTAAGATGTGAATAGCTTGCATATCTTCAAAAGCTGTTCCTTCGGTATAGGCTGGCTATGCTGTCTGCAGGTGGCTTCTCTGGGACCCTCTGGTCCAAGCGCAGCACGTCCAGACAAGGTTGTTTGATCTGGGCACAGCTGCTTCTCTTCTCTTCTGTTACTTATGTGCATAGAGCTCATGCATTTCTGTCTCCAGAGATGATAGAAAATGCTACTAGATGCTACTGGTCATTTAAATCAAACTGGATCTTCACATTAGAGTCCCAGGCTCCAGCCTCAACTCAGGAACAAGAGTGACTATTCTCTTTCTTGTCTTTTATACATCGCTATATATAGGATGCATACCTATGCATCCTGCATACCTATGCATACCTATGCAGGAAAGTATACCCAGAGCCTTCTCACACACGTGACTGCAGTTTTGATAAGAGTTCAAGACTTACTTGAACTAGATAAAAAACACACTCCCACATAAAAGCTGGACTCCAGACAACACATGCCAATCACCTGAGAATAAATCTCATATGATGAGAGTCTAGGTAAGGGATGAGCAAGCGTAACAGATTATGGAGATTACACGAATGCTAGGTAGACAGCAAGAAGTTGGGATGACTTCTGTGAAGCTGACAGGTCTGTTATAGCTTTAACTTATTCTTTCATCAGAAAAACAAAACAGCAGTTTCACTCTAAGATCCACCTTCTTTATCCTGTCGGTTTTATATGGGATTGAAATGGATAAGCCACTTCCTTGCTTGCACTCTCTATCCTCATCCATACACATTTCACACACAAGAATAATTTGAAGTTGTGTGGTTCCTAAAGCAGAAACAAAATTTAGGACTCCATTGGAAAAAAAAAAGAAAGTTTCAAGGTACATTAATTTCTTTATACAATAATTCAGAAACCTTGGTTCTGTTAGGAGCCAGGAAAAACAGCGAGCAGAACCAACATTACCCCCTTGTGGCAGAAAGGCGCTATGGAAACGACACAGCTTCCAAGAAACTTGTTGCAGAGAAAATCGGCGGGAACCACCGGAGGTTTGTTCCGGGCACAGGGAGGCGCGCGCTGCCGGCGCGACGCGAGCTGGGACGGCGGCTCCGCCGGCGGGCGAGAAGGGCTCCCCACGCTGGCGCTGAGCACCGCCCGGCCAAGGGACACCCCACACACACACACCAGCATCTGGCTGTCGGAGGTGCGCCCGCTGGTAAAGCTTAACGCTGTCTCGCACAGGCCCCAAGGCCTGCAGTCGTGGCTCGGGAAGGAAGACTGGCCTCGTGCAGCAGGACATCAGCAGGAGGGACAGCAATTTTCAGACAAGAACTAGCAGCTAAAAACAAATTTAATCCTGGACTCTATTACACGAAGTTCCAACAAACACTGTCTGCAAATGTCAACAGTATGCACTGTCCTCAACAGACTAAAACAGGTTAAAAAAACAAAAAACAAAACAAATACACACAGTGCTTTCAAGTCAGCTGTGCAGACAGACTACGCTGCCATTTGCACAGCACTGTGGACTCTTCATTTCCATACACTAGCATATTAATGGCCTTCACACAAATCCCACCAGTCAATACAAACTCTCTAATGCCCCCTCACACACTCCTCACTGTGTGGCAAAACCATTACTGGGGACAGTCAGAAAGGTTTTTTAGTTTTACAGATAATTTCATTAGTTCATCTTGGTTGCCAAACCAAATAGATGAGCATAACAACATTATGGGTTCTTCCAACACAGGCACAGGGGTTACTCAGACCACAAACTACTGAATTTGTCCTCTAGGATAAGTGCAAGGGACTGGCTGGAGAAGCTTGAGATTCAGCTGCCAGACAACGCTTCTTAATGAAAGGATATAGACGATTAGAAGCCTTTCCTCATCAAACACAGGATCCATTCAAACCTGTCTGGCAATAAGATAGAGCTCACCTGTAATTTACAGTAATCCCCAGTCAAAATAAACAGGTAACCACTAACCAATTTCCCCCCTTAGAACATTATAACCAGCTCATTTCCGAGTGCATTGAGGATCACTTTAACTCTGTGAACATCTCTTTGCCCTTCTAGGGTGGCTTCACAGGGTAAGGGTTGAAACACGTGAACAGGGAGATGGAGAGCACTACTTGCTCCTTGCCTGCAAAGATTCTGGTCTGAGGTGCCATGCCAGAACCTTGAATCAACACTCTATCTAATAATAGAGGAGCTTTGCTTCTGTGAAATACCACAAGAGTCCTGGAGAAGTCTCTGATACCAAAGTATTGCTGGAGACATGTGAAGATCAGTTTTACTGGACAGCATTCGCACCGTCTCTGTCATTAACAGAAGAGCTGAAATGTATTTCATAGAAGGTCACTGCTACCATCTTTTCTAGAAGCTAGAACTAGCTGTGGCCAAACAACGAGCTGGTTAGAAGGATCTCCTCTCATCCCCAACTTTTCATTATAAGCTTGAATCGGCCCACACAGCAGCAGCGTCTCAAAGTACTCACAGGACCTTTTTCCCACACCAGGATTATACTATCAACACAACGTTTTCTCAGCCCATATTTTAAATACCAGGAAGTTATGGAAAAATTAAACTGTCTGTCATCTGTTGTTCAATTATTTTCCCTTCATCCAGATCTTGCCAACAGCTTCTATCACCAATTTAATGCAGCATACTTCACATGACACAACTCCAGATATTTCTAAGGCTCATCTCACTTTGATGTTAAAAGTGAGGCAAGGAGATCCAAAGGGGAAAAAAAGAAAGCCCTACGCTTGAATTACTGAGACCAGCCTGGAGAAGCTCAGGATGCTGAAGCTGGGTCTCCCCAACTCCTGCATGCGGCAGAGCAGAGTCCTCCCCGCTCCCTCGCACGGGACCTGCAGAGCGGCACGGGGCTCGCGGCGGTTCCCTCGCCAACACGCTGCTCCCAACACAAGCACCAGAGCTGCCAGCCAGGAGGAGCTTCATTACGTGCTCGTTAGTGCCCTTGTGATGAGCCCAAGGTAATTAGTCCAGCACCACCAGAAAGGGCAGAATTCTCTCCCTGCCCAGCTGGCAGGGCTGCATCAACAGATTCAACGGGGAACAACCTTCATGGAGCTACCTATTAACTTAATTGACCCTCTACAGCAGCGTCCTCCCAGCGAGCTACATCTCGGCCAGGCAAGCCAGGTCAAGGACTGCACCTTGCCCATAAAGGGTGAAGAACATACATGCAGTTTTCAGATGCAATTTTTATCCAAAGTATTTTGGCTAGTGCGTGAATACAGAGCTCTCCTGCCCAATGAGGACATCTAATGGAGAGAGAAAGAAATACAGAAGATAAAATGATGGTAATAAGCCAGCACACTGACGAACTCCAACACTGAGTCCGAACCTACTGAGGTCCACAGGCAAAAATTACACTGCCTGAAAGTGAATATACAGACACATCTCACGTCTCCTCAGGCATGCAGGCCTCACCTTCCCTCCTCTGTTTTCCCAACACCTTCAGCATTACGTAGCACATTCCCTTGGTCACTTTGCACACTTCCAAAACTGCAAAAATTAATGGACCTTTTGCACTGCTCTGGGCAGAAGCGGTGGCAGCACCACCCACTGTGGGAGCAGGCCCTAGGTCCAGAAAAAGAGGCTGAGCTCAGGATGTCCATTCTAGGGAAAAAACAAGTAGGTGGGTACCTGCTGAGCTGCTATTACTCTGCAAGGGTGGGGGGAAAAAAAAGATGGTTTGGAAAGACCAAAAAATTGCACTTGCAGGATGCATCTGTCCTATATCAAGGATTGCTTTAAAGGGGAAATTTCATGGTTGGACTTCTGGATTGCTTCAATGCATTTAAAGTTAGCAGGCAAAAGAAGTTTCCCTTCAGAAAAATTGCCATAAGCATTTAACAGATTCCTCACTGCTTCCAGTCTCCTTATTTCACTATTCTACAATCACTGTAAGTTCAGTCAGAAGGGAAGCAGAAGCCCTCAAAACATCTGTTCTCAAATAAAACCTGATGACAGAGCAGGAGAATGAGAAAGCAGGAGTCCCTAGATGAGCTTTGCAGCAAATTCTGTAGAAGGACTTCACTGACGTTCTTACTATACTAATTCCTCTGGAATTAGGCTCACATATTGCATCGTTTGCTCCAAATTCACACACCTCAGCAAAAAAAGGCATCTGTTTGCACAGGTGACCGGGCAGGCAAATAACCACACACCAAGATGCAGCCAGCAGCAACCACCATCTGTGAAAACCAAAGTGCTCCAGAGACTGGGGCCCAGGATTGCAGCTGTTGGGCTGCAAGCAGCCCAGCCCAGGCGAGCTCGAGCAGACTGCCAAGGCAGGGACTTCAGGGCGTTTTTAAATGACATGGTTCCTGCAGAGTTAGTTGGAAGATAATATCCATGGAGCGCATTGCATCCCACCACCCAAGTAAGTGCCAAGAGATGGATGAATAAAAAGGCTATTTCTCCTCATTACTTGTGACAGTACGGGGACTTGGTCCAGAGAACAAACTACACAGTGGGGATATTATAAGCACACACAGCTACTTCAAAAAGAAGAAGAAAAAAAGTGAGACATGCTCAAATGTCATTTTAAAGCTAAATTTGTCAGCTCCTTCTCACCTCCCTATCCTTTTAAAAGGAATTTAGAGACTATCTGATTTAAATTAATGGCAGGTAAGTTTAGGCCCAAGGAGTTATCATGTAATCAGCTTAAGACTCTCACTATAGTAGACTATAAAAAGTGGGGCAGGGATTCAGAAGCAGCTGAATAGTTTCATGACCACCACCATCTATTTGCTATGCAACTAAGGCAACAAGAAAGGCAGCTAGTGTTCAGCTTGAGTATAATCAGCTTATCTTCAGGAAGAAGGAAAGAATTCCCATTCCGCAGGCACTCCTGTGAACAAACCCCATTCAGTTAGCTGCATTTGCATCAACCTGGAAACTTCAGTTTCCCAAAGCACAAAGCATCCATTTCCCAGAAAGAGGAGGGCTGCAGCTTTCCTCTGACAACCTCACTGTTGTCACTGAGACTTGTCTCAGGAGATGATGTCAAACCAAAGCCAGGACGGAGACCCTAAAATACCAATACAGCTAAAACAGCAGCACATAAAAGCACAGTCAGCTCTTCATGGTGCAAGCATACTTTAGTTAATTCACTTTCCTGTAACATATTTAAAGTTTTCAAAGTCTCTTCAAAAAATAATCACCTTTCTAAAAAGGAAAAAAAAGATTCAGATTGCTAAATACAGCAGAGCCCAAAGTCTTCAGTAATCAACTCCTAAAGAGCTCACACGTCAGGTTAATAGAAGGAACAGTCAAATCTCAGCCTGTCACGGGCCAGCAAACCACATGGTTTTGATCAAGCACTCACAACTAAAGTGTATTCCTAAGCCCCTGACAGAAAATTCTGGCTATTCTTACCCAATGTTGTAACAGCAAGGAAATTTTTGTTAGCCCTCCTATTTTAGCTCCCACAACCTTGACAAGACACATCACTTGTGAAGAAACTGTCGTTACTCTTGCTTCACTTTCCCACGCCTAGTCCCAGGGCAGGCTCTCAGCAGGCACCCTGCATGCAGTATAAGGACAGCAAAGTAGCTCCTGTGTTCCCAGCCTCCTAGAGTGCCAGGGAAATAAGAGGAGAACAGTTTGTCCCAGAGAACTGCTATTAGAGCCTGCCCTTTGGCCTGTCTGTACTGTCCATAAGAGGTCTTCTTTCCATAAAGGGTCTGGCCTCTGCCACTACAACCTTCAGAATCTATCTGCAGTGTGACAGTGGCAACCATAAAAGACATCAATGCAATGGCTCTATTTGCACCTACATAACCAACACATGACCACATGAGAAATGGGGATTGAGCTCCGAAAATATGGAAAAACTCAGACCAGAAGGGGAAAGGTTTAAGAACAAATTGGGAGGAAGGCAGAGGCGCATATCTTACCTCCTGAGCGAATCCTCCTCTGAGCTTTCCTCAGGCATTTCCTGGTTTAAGGCCTCCTGTGATACATTCCCAGGTCTGCTTGAAGCCGACTGGCTGTAAACTCTTTCCCAGTGCCCCGTCTCCTGGTTAAAGACCACTCCCACGGTCCTCTCCTCCTGCGGGGTGGAAGAGCTGCCCAGCTGCAGCCTGCCAGAGGCAGAAGCTCTGCCCTCGGTTCTCTCTGCAGGCTGCACCTGGCTGGCATTTGGAGGCACACCCTCAAACGTGCTTTGGACCTGCCCTGGTGTGTAGCTAGGCGTGCTTCTTTCCCAGCGCAGCGTGTCATTGTTAAAGGTCAGCAGGTTATGACAAGCGCGACAGCGGTTCAGGTGACCCCGGGACAAATTGGAATTGTTTTCACTGCTGTGTGGAGTCGGCTGATGGGAGGGACCAGGCCGATCAGGCTCAATGTTGTTGTTGAGCATTTCTTGAGCCTGTTGCGACTGGCTGGGCTCCCCACCAATGCCCTGATCTAACTCCTGCAGCCGGTCATATTCCAGGAAGAATCGCCTCAAATCACACTGGAGCTCATTACGGATGCTGGCCGGGTTGCTCGGGCCAGCGCTACCACCACCGTCCGCCTCAGCCCCCGGGGCCAGGAAGCCCCTCCCTTCTGTAGCAGAGGTATAGACTGATGCCTGGGAACCTCCCTCCTGCTGCCTCAGCACGGACAGCAAGCTCACAGACGAGGCACTGGTCCTAGGGGGAGGCATGGCTTCCAGCTCTGACCGAGAGCTCATGTTCAGCACTGTCCTAGACCAGTCAGACCCACCCAGGCCCGAAGCCATCTCTCTCGCGGACTGCTGGTACCGGGACTGGTGGCCTGCCAAGGGCCCGCTGAGGGACCGTCGTGTGGGGCCCAGGCTAAGGTTGCGCAGGGTGTTGCCAGCAGTGCTGCTCTGGACTGTGCTGAAAGCAGAGGGCCTGTTAAGTATCCCCTGCTCCTCCTGTGCTACAGATGCCTGCTCTGGGGGTTGGTATGGCTCTGTCTGCACAGAGGAGAAGGAGGTGCCAGTGGCCCCAGAAGACGTGGAGGGCGCATTTTCCTGGTGTGGGAAGAGAGAAGAAGGAAGTCTTGCACTAGAGCATCGGCTGCAAAGGCACAACATCCCCAGGTGCTGGCAGCACTCTGCTGTGGGGTAGCTGACACGCTCCCGGAGCCTGTTATAGGCAGATGCCCTCGTGTTCTCACTGGCTGGAGGCGGAGGTGGTGGTGGTGGAGGCGGTGGAGGGGATGGGGTAGCAGAGTCTTGCACGCTGTTTTGCTCTCCCACCTGTATGCCAGAGGAGCGGGAGGACAACATATGCAGGAAGTTGTGGAGGAGAGGTGTGCGCCTCACAGGCTGAGATGGTAGGATAGCACGCTGGCGATAGTGCGGCATCTCCGTGTTGTCCACAGAGATTTCCACTTCCTCATCGCTCTGGAAAAGGAAGCATCAAAGTTCAGTCACCTCACAGCCAATCCCTGTCCCTACAAGTAAAGAGAAGCCAGCTACCATCCCAGAAGAGATGGAAGAATGTGATAATCCTATCCCAAAAGAGTGAAAAAAAGGCCTGGCCTTCACTCGCAGGAAGTCAGCAGTTCCTTTTACGGATCCAGACAGCCTCTTCCTACAACCCAAAAAAACTTCAACAACACTCCAGGCCTAGCAACAGAAGCATCTGAGGGGAGCACTGTTAATATCATGTAGCTTAAAGGGCAATTAATTCAGCAGAATGCCACAGCACAAGAGGAGAATCAGTGAGGCATCTGTCCCACCACCAATGCGAAGGACAGGGCAGGACGAGCACTTGAGAGGGCTCATCAGTAGCCCCATGCATCAATACCATGTTTATACAATGCATGTATTATGAGAACACTTATGTGACCAAATACAGCGAGACAGAATTCAGCGTAGGATGGCTTCAGCACATGAGAAAAAGCTGTTCAGAAATGCCCAAAGCTGCTTAGGAACAGACTAGGGTTAACATACACAGAACATCTCATAACCAACTGAATCAATAAAAATTCTGCTATTACACCTACCTGTTGGTTGGAAGGGTTAACAATTGCTGTGAGCAAGTAGTGCCCCAAGGGATCAAACCGTACCAGTCTGAAACAAAAGCAGAACCAGAGTATCAATCATCAGTTCACATTCCACAGTGGCACAGGAAACTAGAACAGTAGAAAAAGTCTCACGTGAAACATTTTCAAGGAGCACATTACTACATTACAATCTGTGTTTCTGAAGGATGTCAAAGTTCATGCATCAACAAGGCAACAACATAACTGTCCAGCTGAAGACTGTCTCTATTTTATAGTTGACAACAATACTAAATAGAAATTAGGAGGTGGAAGTAAATATTCCTGTATCCAATTAAAATAGTCAGGAAATTTTAGAAAAGATACAAATACATATTACACACCCTGGATTGCGGTACAATGGGAAAGATTATCAACCCTTGAATGTTATATCATTGCCTCATTATAAATTGCTCAAAAGAAAGCATCAAGTTTCCAGTAACACAGTTTTCTTTAAAACTGTGCTGGAGTAAGAATTCATCACACTTTTGACAGCTTCTGGGTTCTCTTATCCTACTGTCATGGAAGTTTAACTATTAAGCTTAAAAACAAACCTACAGTAGATCCTGAAAGCATCTACTGGGCACACAGATGATTACAAATGTGAACAGCCAAGCTGATCTACTATTTCCAGTTGTTTTTATCCTGCCAACAGGCCTTTTCTTCTACCTTTTTGGTCACGAAGCTATGAGCAATGCTGCTCTCTGCTGCTTCACCACGAGAAGGTGGAGAGCATCCAAGAGGAACCCCCGCAATTCCCAAGCCTTTTTGCATACAAATGTTCTTTTCCCCTGGAAAGAGGCACTCACCGGACCCGCTCCATTTCACTAGCTGTTTTCACCACTGCAAAAGGTTCCCGACGACTCCAGTCCCAGAAATGTATCTCATTGGCAGTGGCAATCAGCAAGAGCTGAGCCGTAGGATGAAAAGCAAGCGATGCGATGGCATTGTTGCTATCTGTAAACCAGCTCTCACTTCCACCCTGAGTGAGGAGTCAAGAATCACAAGCAGTTTATCACACAGTTTAACATCAGTAGGTTTATCATTTCAAGGCCTTGGCTGGCACCGACATGCTTTACTGGCAATAACAGCAGCTGCTCTCACTTGAGGTCATGTCCAGAACACAACACTGCTTGCAACAATGACCACAGAGGGGCTTCTATAGATAAGCAAGGCCCAAGTAGTGTGTACAAACAGTACATTTCAAAGCAATACTGAATTCCAGGGCAATCAGCTACATATACATATTTTGTCTCTGAGCCAACCAGTAGGCTAGGCAAAACTGACAAGGCAGCAGCTTCTCTAATGAAAAGCTCAAAAAAACTCAGAAGGATGAAGAAAACAAAAGTCTTTTATATAAGCTTGACAGACCCTTTGCAAAAAAAAAAAAAAAAAAAAACCCTCTAGCACTGTTTGTATTACTTAAATACCTGAACAAGGCTAAGGAGTACAACCTACCTGTCTGAATCCATGGAAGAATCTGTCACCTCCTCTCTTGAGGGAGGAGGAGGCTACAATCTGTTGTACACTTTTAGGGACACTGCCCAGCAAAACTTACAAGCAGCTCTTACCACACAATGTTTGGGAAAGAAACTCTCACAAAACAAAGTCACCACCCTCCAAATATCAGAGACACGTGCGTTTCTGGAAAGATTTGAAAACTTACATGTAAATCCCAGATTCTAACCTCCCCATCTAGGCATCCTGAAGCAATGAGGCCGGGGATGGTGGGATGGAAGGTCACACACCAGGGAGTGCGGCGATGTCCCACCAGTGAATGAACACACTTGCCCGTTTTCACCTCTGTGATGTAGATGTTATGATTCACGTGTGTGGAAGCCATCAGGGTCCTGGAAAAGCAAAAGGCAGGACAAACATGAGCATGAGACAAGTATTACAAAATCAGACTGCAGTGAGCTTCATTCTCAAGAGGGTCTGTTCACACCTATCCCAGTCAGCAGCTTTCCCTCACACAGTCCCACACTCCAAGGTTTAGAGGGTATCACATCACCAACTGCCATATAGCTTCATGTGGCCAGATTCCCGGGTCTATGTGAACAAGAAATTATCAGATCTGAAAGCACAAACCTGAACTTGAAAGTCAACATCAACATGCATCCCAGGAGGAATTAGATGTGTCAGAGTTCAGGGCAATTCCCACTTCTCCTCCACACCAGCTCAATTACTGTTAAATCAAGTGACACTAACAAAGATACCTCCTCCATTCTTTTTTCCATTGTGCACATCATTGTGCCCTGTTCTTTAATCTTCAATATCCCAGGATACATGACCCTCTCATTTGGTCTGTTGTGCTGTCTTAGTTCAATGCCGAAACACCCTTTACTCCCTCAAATTATTCGTTAAATCCCACAGTGGATGGATAAAAT
>JAVCKT010022249.1:0-11131 GCA_032273925.1 Rhynchotus rufescens
TGTCTTGTTTTTTTACAGATTATACTGAAAAATTTTAACAATTTACCTGCAATGCAACAGTTCTTAAAAAAAAAAAAAAAAAGAAAAAGAAAAAAAAAAACAGCTTGTTGTTAAGCTAAGAAAAAGATGTACTTGCTAATACTAAACTTACCAAATTATTTTATGGGTTATATGAGTTATTGCTAAACTTCCTCTATTTAACAGCCTGTAAGTAAAAAGCACAGGCAGAAGTGTGGCACTATTTTCAGTTAAAGACAGTGTCCAGAAGCTCAGTGTCAAAACTTCCTTCAAAGGGGCACAGCACTCCTCACCATCCCCTTCCCCCCAAAAGAGATACATTTAAAGGTTGAGGGATTCCTTTGAACTTTAAGTGAGAGGATCCTTTTTTGATCCACAAAGGCTTAGTCACTAGATTGTTTACTACTTCCCCAAGACGCAGGTACCTATAGCTATGAAATTCCACATTTACTTGCTTCTTCTTCTAAAAAAAAGAATAAATAAAATAAAAAAAAGAACTACCCTGTGATGATTTTGTTCTTCCTACAGGAAAGCCATGTTCACTTTGCATACTCACTTCCCCCACTCTAGATTCATTGAACAAGTCAGAAAAGACCAAAGATATTTGCCATTTTACAGGTAAATATCACACAGTGGACTTGAGGTTGCCCTGAGCATGGGACATTACCTCTTAGTTTTCCTTTCCCAACTCATGACTGTAGCACTACTACCTTTTCTTGAACCACTCACAACCCTCCTCAGGCCTGTGCTCTCCAACCTCTCCCCAGGTTGCTCTGCTTACTCCCAGGCTCCAGCTGGACTGCACTGCAAGTTAATGGAAGCTGGGAAGCAAGAAAACTCTTGCCTCTTCCACCAAAAAGGGCCTGGCCCAAATATTGGGCTGCATTCCAGTTACAGTGCTTCCCCAAATCATTAGCCTGTCTTAGGACAACAGTAGCATTTGTGCAGGTCTGCAAGGAGTCGGAACAGCAAGCTGGTCCAGCCAGAAGAAAAAAAGGTATTTTCAGTCAGACGAGTTCTCTGCCCTGACTCACCGCACAGATGCTCCAACGGCGCTGCCAGCTCAGGACAGTCAGACTGTGCAGAACCCACTCGAGTCAATCGCCCATTAAATATATCCCAGTAAAGCACCTTTCCTTTCTGAAGGACATTAGTGAATTTGACTGTGAAGTCCTAGCCAGGTGGAACAAGTGGAGCACGTGCTATGAATTCACATCTTTAATTCGACCAGTGAATCACTATGATATCAATACTCTAATTTATTCTCTAACTGGAGTCTCATTAAGCTCCCTGGTTTGGTTTATCAATTTTTCTGCAAGCTGGAAAAAGGAAAGACATGGGGCAAATACAACAGCCATCTCACTGACAGGTGAATTTAGTTTACCTTATTCCTCTGTATTATTCCTAAAAGGACTGAACATTATTAATAGCAAATCATTATATAGCATATCTCTTATGTGAGGGAATAGACTAGCTTCTAATCAGCAAGTAAAGGCAGAATGATCCATTTACTGAGGAAAAAAATGCATTCAAGAATCCCTTGAAACATTCCTGTGTTTTGAATATTTCATTGTAGAAGATTTTCTAGAGCAAAATTTACAGAATTTCATACCTTAAAATTGCTAAATCTATATTTAAAAACCTATCGAGTTGTTGCAAGACCTTACATTTAGTACTTGGCTAAATAATTACTAATTTCAGTGTTATAACTCCATGGAATTAGTACCCAAATAATTAATAAGAGAAAGCTTGTAGGTAGACAGATTTTCTTTTTCAGAAACCAATGCTAAAGTTCCATACTTCATCCCATTCTCCCTTTGCCAGCTAGATTTGATGTTTGAATTTTATAGTTCAAATATTTACTTTCTTACTACTACAGATAAATTCATCTAATCAAATGGTAACACCCACTTAAGCAAAGCACCTTAGGCTTTTTTTTCTCTCCCCGCCCCTGCTTCCCCCCCCCCCCCCCTTAAAATAGCATGCTTTAACAGATAAATTGGAATTTCTGCCTTAAGATTCAGTTGCTATCAAGGCCATGATCCAAAAGTTATATCCATCTCATCCTACGTTGGCTGATGTTTCTTCAGTAACGAAGGAGGCCTCAAGTGACTAGCTTCAGTTTTTAAACTGGTTATCTAAGTGGCAAGGACTGCACTACTGAAGTTAACAGTGAGCTCAGCTGAATTAGCATTTCAAGTAAATATATTACGATTTAAGAGCAGGCACAAGCAAGAATAAGAACACGCTTTCCCAGTTAATTAAGGATGATCTGAATCTACATTATTGCCAGAATTTACAGTCCTGTGCCCTGTGGTGTACAGGCCCCAACGCTCACCTGACCACAAGGTTGGGAACAGTTGAGAAGGCGTGACAAGTGACATATGTGGCTCCTTCTGAAGGTCAGCGGGTGACTGGGACTGCCCTGTGCTGCACACGCTTAATCAGCTCAAACCAGCCAAGGAGAGGAAGCTCCTGGCTGAAAGGCAGTAATCAAGCTCTAAACATCTGCTAGAACATAACTTATGGGGTGGTTGTGCAGAACTCCTGATGACATTCCAGTATAATATTTGACACTACATCTTAGCTGAAGTTTTTGCTATTGTCTAGTTCATGTGATTATCACAGACTAATTTAGATTGAAAGGGTCAGTTAGTCCAACCTGCTGCTCAGAGTAGGTCAACTTCAACATTAAAGCTGCTGTTCTGGGCCTCTACCAGCTAAGATCTGAAAAATTCCAAGATGGAGAGATTCCCCAGCAACCCGGTTGCAGAGCTTAACCCCTCCTGAGGAAGATTCCCCTTATCCTAATGTCAGCCCCCTTGCTACAGGTTGTGAGCATTGCGTCTTCTGCTGTTCACTGCTGAAAGTCTGGCTCCACCTTCTCTGCTCTGTGCACTAAAAACTGCAGTCAGGCTCCTTTCTCTGTTTCTTCTAACTGAACCCAATTCTCCCAGGCTCCCCTCACCGATCAGGCTCCAGGTCTCTTATTGACTCAGTCCTCTGCCAGACTCTGTCCTTCTTCAATCTCTCTCTCTCTTTTTTTTTTTTTTTTTGGCACTGTGCATGTGTAGCAAGGGGAGGATGTATCAAGAACTGGACAGTTATTTCAGATGCAGCCGCCTGAGTACTCAAGGGGATCTCACTTTTCTTCACCTACCGCCTGTAGTTCGTTAACGTAGCCCAGCACCGCTCAGTCTTCAGGGGCACAACAACTCTCCACCAACCTTCACTCAAAGTGGATCAAAGGCCATTCCCACAGACCTCCTCCCCAAGCTGCCAGCCCCGAGCTGTACCATCAAACAAGGAATTTGCACAACGGGTGCTGGACTGCACATTTCTCTTAGCAGGAGCCTGCCTGCTCCCTTGGCACCCCACTGCTCCACGGTAAGAAATGCTCTGGGCACAATCAAGTGCCAAGACAGCCTCAACTTCCACAGGTATTCTCACCCACAACACAGGGAACCAGATTACCTGGCAGCTCTACTACCACAATCCATAACTAGCCACGTGTTGCTATTTTTCAAGATAGAGACTTCAAACCAGTTCACGAAATATCTTATTTTAACTTGGAATAATACTGTCCATGCTAATCAGGGCTTGCTCCCAACTACTCTGAATAGCAGCAGCTAAGAAACCAGTCACTACTAGAAGTTTTCTTCTCAGTTAGCTCAATATTGCTCAGAAGGATGCTTTGGAAGCACCTACCAGATGACTACAAACCAGCCTGTTTCATTACTACCATCTTAAACCATTCACTTTGCTACACTGTCACACCATTTTGCCCACAATCAGTAAATATTTTTCCTCCGTGCCCATTTCTCTTTAAGCGAGGCACTAGAAGAATGCGAAGCTTGGAGTCCACTCAGATGTTCAGCATTTCTGTTTTGGATTGACTAGCCCACATATTAAAACGCTACCACAATCTTTCCACAAAAGTTCAAGTAGCCCCTTCAAACATTCACCTAGTGTATATTCCATTCAGTAAACATGCTTTGAAGTAGCTGAAGTTAGTACTGCAGCTTCAGAATGTCAAACTTTGCATAATCGGACAGCCTTTTCTACATTATTTGCCAAGAGGGTTCTGTCAAACATTTAGCAATGCAAGTTCAACAAGAACAAAACACGGCCACATGTGAATTGGTCACTCACAAGCAGATATCATCTTTTGATAATATTTCCATGTTTCATTTTCTGAAATGCATGGTTGTATCAAGACTGTTGTTTCAATAGGCTTTTTCAAAGGCAGATTCCTGTAAACTGGTGTGCACTGTGAACAGCTGTCTCAGTCTTAAGGATAGAGTGCCCCCATTAACAAAAACAGATTAACAAGCCAAAAAAAATCCACAAAACCATGTTACTCCCACATCCTAAACAAATAATTTAGGGCTTTATTGCTGAATCATTTTCAATTCACTTTAGAAGCAGCAAGATTGGTGCAACTAGAACAAAGCCATATGTCTGTCAAACTGCCTTACAGACCAGCAGCTGCAACTAGTCAGCTATGGTTTAAAAACCACAGCTGACTAAAAACCTGGATTTGGAAGCAGCACAGCTGAAACCACCTATTACCGAGACACATTATTGCCATCAAGCTCTGTAAATATTCAAATAAGCTGAATCGTTCACAGCTAATAAGCTAGCTTATTACAGAACAAGAAAATAGGTACAGCTGTTAACTACATCAGTTTAAGAGTTCAAGAAGTAGGTGAAGAGCAGCTCAGGTGATTTGTGCACTTAATAAAGCAGAAAAAAAATCAGGTAATCAAGGCAAGTGTTAACAGCAGGAGAACCCCCACCCCATCTCTCAGAGCCTCCAATTTCTCAAGCAACCAGGTATCCTCTAAAGCTGCATGGCACAGAAATTGTCAAACCATTCAAATCACTACATGTTTTACAATACCTCACTGGAGTAAGGCTGCTAGACCCTGCTCAATTTAAGTATGAAATGTGCTGTGAAACATGCTACAAATCAATAGAGTATTGCACAACCTTCATTCCCAAGTGAAGAAAAAAATAGCAGACCAAAGTGAAACAATTTAAGCGCAATGTGACTCAAGGATAGCAATAACACAGATAAAAGCAACAAGCTCCTGTTCAATATGTGCATTAAAATTTTGCTTTAGTCTCTGCTATATTTAAATAGCAATCAGAAATAGCTGTCTGATAACTCCAGGACTGACCATACCTGCCATCTTTTCTACGCACTTCCTACTACAATCTCCTCTTATCCCTTTGCTTATCTCCTAAGCAAAGCATCAAAACGCAAGTCTGCATACATAGTATAACAAACAGTTTTTCATTTCCCCTACTCCAGGGTCAGAAACCACCAAGGCGCACAGCAAGCGGTTGTAATACTCTTAAAGATTTTTGCACTAGATAAAATATTAAAGGATAGATCCAACTTTGTCTTTCCTGGAAAGTCGTTAGTTCAAGGCTGACACTTGAATCATCTTCTCATCTCCTGTCAAAGTAACTTATCTATAAAAAGGTTAGTACCTTCTAGAGAAGAGCCTCATGCCACAACTGCACAAGGAGGATTATTCCCACCGCACCTACCTGAGCACTTACACTGCTCCCCTTGCCTCTCATCTCATCCTTTGGAGAAAGTGTTCAGTGCACCAGCCTCGTGCAAAAGATCTGATGCTCTAGTGACTCAGAAGCACAGTACCTCACAGGCAAAGAAGCACAAGCAGCTGAGAGCAGGGTGGAAATGAGAGCAACTATGAGCCAACCTCAGGCACCCCACAAAACTTTCCCCTCACAATGACAAATCAGCAGACAGAGCGAAGTACAAAAGTTGTTTTGATATTCCTGGATTGTGCTGATCTAGCATACCAGCTTTTGAAGGCCATGATACAAGTGTGCCATAAAATTAACATATGATGCTCGATTTTTTTTTTGAATTATTCAGAAGTTAAAAGAAACAAGCCAGTCTTCTGTTTAATATTCTAAATTGCCATTCTGTAGAAACCTGCTATATAAAATAAAGGTTTTCCAGACTTTATTTAAAGGCTTAAAAGGGTTATTTTCTTACTAATATATAATATTCCATACATCTCCCTTTTTCAAAAAGTTCACAGTAGCTACAAGATTTCATTTCCTCACAGCAAACTGCTTTGTTCAACTCAAAAGCATAGTGCTACAGCACTCTATATGGGGAGCAGAAATCACCTACATCTTTTCCCCATAAAAAGCTCCATTTTTTTTTGTTTTGCTTTTAATTGTTTCATTATATAGACAGATATTTGACCCAAGTCACAGATGAAGCTTACTCTATTACACCTTAAACTTCTTTTATGAAGTCTGTTCCATTAGAAATGTAGTACCGCAGAAAGCCATATAGGGCTCCAAGCAACACATTCCTGCATTTCCATCCTTACAGAGCCATATGGACAACCAGGCAATCTGTCTAATAACAAGTGCGAATGGAGCTCTTTGCAGAAGCTCATCTTTAACACCCAAGGGTAAGGAGCATGCAGTGACTTAACTATTCCACAGAATCATGACTAAGATCACCTTGGCTTCCAATAAAACCTTAAAATGACTATCAAAATTAGTTTTTCAATGAAGACATAATGCAGTCTGGAAGAGAATATAGCATTTATTCTTACACTGGCTAAGTCCAAAGGAGTTAAATAATTGCTTAAAAGTAAGAACGGCTGAGTCACCTTTTCTGCCTTGACAGGAACAATTTTCATCATCTGTAAATATAGTTTTCACTGTCAACTACTCAGAGTATGGTACATCTAAGGCCTCTTCTTCATAGACCAGACACTGTATACCAAGTGGTCAGAACCGAACAGTGTTGTGTTCCCTTCTGCCACCTTATCTTCCAGTGAATATAAGGGCACAAGCAAGGGTAGATTACAAGTGATAGGCTCTGCACAAGCATGTTTTAAGAACATGGTGTTTTCTGAGTGTACTGAGAATTAAGGCTGCATCCCACTTCTAAGCAACACTGAAAAATTAAGATACATAGACAGGAGATCCTCTTGTTCCCATCTCACCATTAGCCACACGTGGAAGCCCCTGAAGGACTCGCATGGACATCTCTTCCTCTCCAAGCCAGTACCTTGGAGCGGCCAGCAATAATGCCACCAGTTACTCTCAGTAGTAAAATGAGTCAAACTTAGTGGCCAACACCAAATCTTGTCAAAAACATCCTGTCATCTTCAAAATTAACCTATAGACTCTATAACTGCATAGTATAGTCATCATCATTATCAACGGCGAGAGGGTTGACCTTCTTACACCTACATATTCTCCAAAGACAGAGCTTGAATGGGATGCAATGACATGTTACAAGACAAATCTCATTTTACTGACCCAAAGAATTTGAATTTCCAAAATTATTTTCAACCTTAGAGAAAGCACACACATCCCTCCTATATTTTCCTTACATTTCTTCTCCCACCGAAGCTTCCAAGTACCAACAGAGAGTCTCATGTCTACTTCGCAATTCACCAAAATTAAGCTAATGACACCTCCTGCTGACATCTGTCATTTAGAAGAAGATTTTATAAATGGCAACAGAAATCACTCTCATAATGTTTACGGAAACCATGAATAGCTTGAGCAGGCAGATACAAATTCACTGTTTGTATCAAGTGAAACCTGTCATGAAAACTAAAACTTATATATATGTAAGTGTATATGTAAGTGTATATGTATATACACATACATATATGTATATATATGTGTATATATATATGTGTATATATATATATAAAACTGTACCCAAAAGCCTGAGCAAACAAGTACAAACTGGACCATTCTATGTATTTATATTGAAACTACTTGGTGTGAAAAGGAACAGCTGTTCCAAAAGGACTTTCATCTGATAATTTCATTGTACTTAGCACCCCTCAAATCCCTACAATCCATCCTCCATCCATACTGCTTATTAATATTGCTACCACCTCCTGTAGGTACCTGCTCTATTTCAGAGTTACTAAGCCCATTTTTGCCCTAAACATATGAATGCAGATACTTGGGTTTGCTTCTATAAACTCAGGTCCTTTATTATGATTTATCATTTCACTAATTAGTAAACATGATATTCCTCAATATTTGAAGGCAGGGCAGAGGAAAAAACAAACCAATGGTGACAAGAATGAAGATGACTAAGTGCAAAACCAACCCATTTTCAGTCATGAATAACTAGCTATTAACACCTATGGTAAATACAACTCCTCTGCATAAATCATAGCAGGAGCTCCCCTCCTTACAAAACCAAACCAAACCAAAACCTCAAATGTCATTTCACATCTGCTCCTCGATCAGTTAATTCAAAAGAAAAGAAGCAAATTCAACATGTTTGAGTTCAGAAAACTATTGTGACTTGCACTGCATTACAGCAACTAGCAGAAATAGCTAATCTTAACTTTTTTGATACAGTACTGCAACTCCAAGATTTTATCTATTTTTAATTAAAATACAAAGATCAGTATCTTCTCCCACAACGGCAGCTTTAACAGGTTTTAACATTATTCATTTTAAGACAAAGCAAGAATATTGAAGAGTTCAAGTTGAAGAATGATTCAACCTTCATTGATCTTTTTGGAAGAAGGTTTAATAAATAGCTGCCAGATTCAAGTACACTCCCTTATTTGTCAAAAGACATTTACATTTATATGCCTCAAGCTAATCAAGGCTGCCCATTTTTCTGCATTTGATTAATCTTCAGTAACTGAAAGTCGACTTTCAGTTCCTAGTAAAACATACATCCTTGTTGCACTACTGTTATTTTTCCCCATTAAAAAGGGCAAAGAAGTTTTATATTAAAATGAACAGTCCAAACACTGAAGGACATCATCGAGGTCACATTTCAGTGGTAAAGAATGCCCAAGTGCCATTAATATTTAGTCTACCTTAATGGAAGAAATTTGAGTTAGAAGATACTTTAGGTCATCTTGTCCACCCTTATGGGGACTTGCAGGGGAGGCTCTCGCTGCGGCACTTGCTGGCGGCTTCGCAGAGCCCATTTTGAACTGGGCAGTTCATGCTGCTCCCAGCGCCTCCTGGCATCCTAAACACTGGCAAATTTAAGTCTTCCAAAACACTGCAAGTTTTAATGAGTCTTTAGCAGACCCAATCTATATTTATTAGTTCTTAATATCTTCATCCCATAACATGCAGTTTTTCATATTTCTCTTTTTTCTGATTCATCTTAAAGATTTTTTTTTTTTTAAGCTAACTGCTAGATCTTCCTGACTGTGAGCTACCAACCACACATTTACAAGCTTCTCTGCTTCCTGTTAGGCTTCCACATTGTGACTTAGAGGTTCTCAGTTTTAATAGCTGACAGAAGTTCCCTATGCTGTGGTCCAGTGAAAGAAATATTTTCTAATTGAAATTTTAGCATTAAACAACAAGAGCATTTGAATTACTAAAGTCACTAACAGATTCGATATTAGAGGAATAGGGATCTTTTGCTTATATCACTAGATGTAACACAACTTCGCACAATATTAAAATACACCACCGAATACTAAAAAGAAACTAGTTGTTTCCTGCTTAAAGCTCCCAAACACAAGTGTCTACTTAACATGCAAGTGAGTCACTGTATTTGTGCATACATACAGTGCAGCCACGATTCACTTGAAAATTAGCTTTGACTTATACCATTTTAATTATCCACATCATAAGCATTTTTTTAAAATGAAGTAATGCTGCAGTTCAGCCCCGAGACAGCAATATTGATTGGGAAAGCCTGCAAGTGTTTGTAAATAACATGAGATCCCTCCTTCTGAGTCCAGAAAACCCAGCCTAGGTGAGAGCTTTCAACAACTGCAATGAGTAATAGGAGCAGCAATACCCTAAACAACCCAACAACACTGTTCCAGAGCAGCAATTTCAAGATTTTTTTTAAAGCCTATCAGTATTTTTCAGACCGAATTCAGTGACCACTTTTTCCAATGACACTAAGAGAGTTTCCATTCATTATGCCGTATTAAAGCCCTAGTACATTGGAAGCTGCTCCTGCCAGGAGAGTCAATGGCTTGAAGATGCACAAGTTTACTCCTGTTGTAATTTGCTATTGTGATGTTTGGAACAAATCCTCAAAAATTCCCGACAAACAGGCAGAGAGAGAGAGAGAGAGAGAGAGAGAGAGAGAGTCTCATCGGCTATAGCTGCAGCCATGTATGAATACACCGTAAGAGGAATCAAGGGGCCGGCAAGCCATCCAGCAAAAATCACCATCTAAAAACGCCATTTCAACTCAAATTCGGTAGCACCAACGCACACGTTAGAGATGCTGCACCTTGCAGGCAGCCGGCGGTTCCCGGAGAGGCACTAACGCTCCTTCTCCCCTCCAAAACCGAGCCAGGACTATGAATTGCCCGCGCTGCAGGAGGCGCGTGGAGGCGCACGGGGCCGGGGGTCCCGGTCCGGGGGGCGCGGGAAGGGGCACGGCTGGGGCAGCGACCCCGCCGCCGCCCGCAGCGCGCGCAAGCGGCGCGCACGGCCGCTCCGCAGCGGCGCGCGGGAGCGAGCCCCGCAGCAGCGGGAATGCCGCAGGGAGCGGGTATTGAAGACTTTGCCGCGGGGAGTTTACAGCGGAAAGCAAAGGAAAAAAAAAAACGAAAGGAAAAAAAGGAAGAAAAAAAATAAATGTTCCCGTGCCCCCGTCTCCCCAGCGCTCATGCCAGGAGGGAGCAGAGGGGAGCGCGAGGCGCCCGCCGCGGCGGCCCCGCTCCGCTCGCTGCAGCTGCGCGGATTAATCACTCACCAGGCTCCGCGGGGCCGCCGCGCGCGCCGCCGCCGCCGCCTCTGCACCGCGCACCGCTGCGCCCAGCCACCGAGCAAGCGCAGCCCATTTTTTTTTTTCCCCTCTCCCTTTTTTTTTTTTTTTCCGTCGCTTTCCCCGTTTTTCCGCCCCCCTCCCCGGCGCGCCCCGCTCCGCGCTGCGGGAGCGGCAGGAGCAGCAAGGGGGGAGGCAGCTCCGCGCAGCAGCCGCCGCAGCCGCCGCCGCGGAGGCACCGAGCGCTGCGCGGCGGCCGCCGGTGCCCGGGCCCGCTCACGTGGTGCCGCATCCAAAGGTTAGAGGCGCCGTTGGGCGGAGGGCGACGCCGCGCCGGTGGCGCGGGGCACGCGCCGCGCCGCGGGC
>JAVCKT010022250.1:0-13459 GCA_032273925.1 Rhynchotus rufescens
AAAAAAAAAAAGAAAAGGTTATCAGCCCTATACTGTTCCTGTAGAGTTCACAAGGTCAAGATCTGAAGACAGGCACGAGATCTTCCTAACTGCTTTGAACTGACCGGTTGAAGCTATCAGCCACTTGCCAGCTTACTGTGGTAATGGGCTAAGATAAATATTTCTGAGATTTGATAAATTCCCATAGCCCTGGGAGACTGCAGGTCAGGTACCTACAGTCTGTCAGGTAGTTTTTAACCTGCAAAGTCTCCTGTCTTAGATGGAACAGGAATGTTTGGTTACATAGCAGGTAATTAGGAAGTGCAACAAGGAACACGGAGAGCGTTTCTCAAGCACATTTTATGATAGTTTTAAATGTTTTCCAAGACAGATGTGATTTTGAATGTGACTGTTTAGGAAGTCATCATAAATCACTCATGGTGCTTCTCATGGGGCTGCGTGTCCTTCTCACAGTGACTTGGGGAGGGAAAAGCCAAAGCCTGGGCCTGGGCTGTTGCTAGCAAAGCCAGGCCTGCTTGGGTTCGTTCCCAGCGGTGTCACAGGCCTCCCAGCTCACCCTGGTTCTGCCTGATGGCTTCTCCATGCCCTAGCCTCTCAGCTGACAACAACTATCACCTCTCTTTCCCAGCGTGGCAGGGGGTGCCCTGCGCATCAGTACACTGACAGGTTTGATTTTCAGCTCAGATACTACATTACGTGGTTCCCCAGCTGCACGTACCATCAGTACCAAGGGGGTCCTTCTGGAAGGCAGTGCCAGAGAGCATCCTTCTGTTGGAAGTGAAGCTGCAATGTCCTATAATGGACCTAATGATAAGGTCCAAATCCAGGTTTTTACTTATCTTCTACATACCTACTTACTTATACACCTTTCTGTATGCAGAAATATAACACTTGTGTGGGAGACAAGGGAATGCAGCTCTCTGGTGGTCAGAAGCAGCGTATTGCCATTGCCCGCGCTCTTGTTCGGCAACCCCGAATTCTCCTCTTGGATGAAGCTACCTCTGCACTGGATACAGAAAGTGAGAAGGTATCTGGGCTTTACAGCTGGCAGCTGGGATTTACAGCTTGGCAGCTCATGCTTTCACCTGTGTGAGAAACCATATTAATAAAAAACAAGCTCCCATCCTAAATACAATCCACTGTTATCTGCTTCCTATGTAATTTTATTGCAGTTTGGCATTTTAAAGACTCATTTATTATGGGTCTTCAAATCCCAGAAGTTCAAATGACTTTAAAGAATTTCTAACCTTCAGAATTTAACAAACAAAACTGCAACATGTGAGATTGCTCCAGCACAACACTCAGTGCTCGAAAACTAGAAGACAAAATTATCCAGCATATTGTTTGATTTTATCATGATTTGACAGTGGTACGATTTAGGGGATTAAATCGTAATTATTTAATGAGTAGAATTGGAATTTGTAGCACAATTGTTAGGGCATTTTCCACACTGCCGAAAGGGAGCCAGAACAGCTTGTGAAAGGAGGCAGCCTAATTCATTCAGAACAGCTTCTACCAGTGACTAAGAGCTGCCGTAGGAGTAAGGAGAGCTCAGGCTGTGATAAAGTCTGCTTGGCTTCAGTGCAGCCACCCAGAACTGCATTCTGCCCACCCCAGAGATCTGGAGCAGGGAACCAAGCTGTCATCAATGATGACAGGTTTTCACCGTAGGCTAAGCTTCAGATCTGATAATCAGAAGTTTTTCAGTTACTACTGCTGAGGCCCTAGAAAGCTCATTGCTGTTACAGGTCACATGGGAGATGACAGATTCTGGGCAGCTCTTTTATTTTGTAATTCACCGTTTGTTCATTGGACAGGTTGTCCAGGAGGCCCTGGACAGAGCCCGCGAAGGCCGCACCTGCATCGTGATCGCTCACCGCCTGTCCACCATCCAGAACGCCAACACGATCGCCGTGGTCCAGAACGGCAAGATTGTAGAGCAAGGGACTCACCAACAACTCTTAGCCGAGAAAGGCATCTACCATTTTCTGGTCAATGTTCAATCAGGGACATACAACGTATGATTAACAGGCAGTACCTGTTGCTGAAATGCAGCTGCAGACTTGGCTCGGTATTTTGAATGAGACACTATTAAGGATGTTTCAGTACTTCTGGTTTTGGTAAAATTTTGTAAATAGTTTCCTTAAATCTTGTAACTAATAAAGGAAATGCACCTCAGTTATTTAAGAACCTCGCCGTCACTTTGAATGTTCTTCCACTGGCACAAATACTTGCTGTTGCTCAAGCATCCTGGCCTGTTACACAGGGAAGGGTCAAGCTGCGAGGATGGGAACAAAATGGGAGACTCTGTCCTTGTTACTGCAAAGAAATCTGTTCTAGAGCTGCTCGAGGGCAGGGAGGCTGGTTCTGTGCTAGCTGAGCAGGCAGGTGTTACTGCGAAGCAATACCTGAACTGTCCCCAAACTCCTGTGTTTAAGAAGAGAGAAAACAGTGTGTAGAAGCTGTTTCAGACGGGGCATTCATCCCCAGGATCAGCTCTTTCAAGTTGTTTCGTTGCTTGTATCAGTCTATCTATAAATCAGTCAACCAAAACAAAAATGATTTTTGGAAGAGCTTTATTAAGAGTGGAAAATTACAAAGTTGCTCAAATGGGGAAATCAAAGATTCTTAAAATCCTGAGAATCTTACCAAACTGCATTCAGTGCTTACTTTCATTGTGTATTATTAGTGTAAAGCAGCAGAGAGATTCACAGTTCACTAGAAGATGTAAACTCTGTAAAACTTGCAATTAATATCTTGCTTTCTGTTTTTATTTTGAAAAAGGCCTTCTCTCAATGATATTTAAGACTGTAGTGCTCTTGTGCAACAAGTGTGGTGGAATCATCCCCATTCAAGGACAGAACACCTGTGTGAGACAATCCCAATAGCAAAAGAGAAAGATAACAGCTTCATCCAGAACACCCAGCCTTATGAAGACAGCCCTTCTATTTCAGATATCACTGTGAGTAGGAAGCTCAATCACCTATGACAACAGCGTGGTTACTCTGCAGTACAGTTAGGTGCTCCACCAAAGTAAACAGTATCATTAGGTCACAATTCTAATTCTACAGGTTACTACTATGATCATAAATACAAAATCCCATAAATTCTCCATTTCCAATGCCATTTCTCTCAAATACATTTGCATTGTTGAGGCATATTTTAATATTGCATAGTTCTACCCAGATAAGGTACTACTACTTGCATTGTTGGTGCAAATGGCTACGTCACTATTGAATGGGCACTGCTGCCAGTAAATCCCATAAAAATAGGTAGACTTCATAAAATCATTACATGTCTTAACTTGGATATAACAGTTTTCTTGCTTAGCATTCATTTCAAAGTACTACTTGGGAGCTTGCAAAGGCTCTTTGCTATCAGTATGAACTTCACAGCTGAGCTGTAACTGTTAACTGCAACATGTCCTGGAAGCTCTGGAACACGGTCCTGCACAGCACTTCCGCATCAGTCTCCGGGCAGGACTTCCAGGCAGAGCAGGTGGCCACAATCCTGTCAGTACAGACAACAAGAAAGTTACTGCTCTTGAAATGGTGGTCTAGAACAAGACATCAGCCTCTCCATAGTCAAAGGACCCTCAGCACCTTCAGTAAGCCATAATGCTGACACATCCTCAAACTTGTACCTTCTTTGACTTATATACCTACTTCTACACACATTTAATTACATAACTTTTCTGCTTTGAAAATACTAGGAATTACATTTCTTCACTTCACCAGTATAAGATTTGAAGTACTTTTTTATTTTTTTCTATTTACCTAATGAAGGTAAATCTTTTTCTAGATCTATTTTATCACTACAGAGCGATAGGTCAAAGCAGGCCTTGCACTCTCAGTACAATCTGCACAAAATGCATATTTAGTTTTAGAAACAAGTCATACAAATTACACCTAAATCACTAAAGAGCAAGTTATCTCAATATATCATAATCAGCTTATTATGTTTGATGAACAACTAAGAATTTTGGCCTGTGAGACTAAAAAGCTAAAATTACTTGTTTTCAAATTCTACCATTTCATAAAAAAAAAAGGTGAATCCAGACATTTCAGCTCCTCCTTACTCAAACAGGTCTGCTTGGAGTAAAGAGATTTGTGCTTCACTGACAAGAGATGGACAGGGCACTCCCCTATACTCCCCAGCCATCTGGTCTATCTCTGTCAACTACTACCTTTTAAAAATATGGTCTCTAAAAATAAAGCTTGTTTTAAAATAAACTTATTTTTTCCTCCTTCCACTTTCACCTTCCCTGCTCTTTGTCAGTGCCTCAGTACTCATCTCACCTCCTGTTTGTCCTTCCTCCTTCCCACACTCTCCCAGAATATTAACACCTCGATCCTCATTTCTCATCTCACTTTGCAACCTCCTTCTGAAACTTCAAGCTTGTTTTTATTCTGTCTTTTCCTTCCCTCATTAAGACATCCTTCTCCTTGAGAGGCTGAAAGAGCCCTGCCCATAATGAAATTGTGTTTTTACCTGTCATTTCTGATTGAATAAAAAAAGCCATAGCCATGATGTACCATAGGAAGTGCAGATCCATTAAACCCAGTGTAGCCAGTGAGACTGGTTGAAAGAACAAAATTCCCACCTCCTCCACTGTAAAATAACACAGAGAAAAAGCACTGTTTTTATGAGTATCTTAAAGTGATCTTTACCCCAAAAAAGGTTATTTTGCTGTAGAGATTACAGAATCAGCACGATCGAGGGCAATGTAACAAAGCCCTCAGTATCAGAAAATTTCTCACAGGACAAGGCTACCAATTACCTAGTTGTGAAGGCAGTATCCACAAAAAGTTCTGGCACTGAAAGTCCTTGTTCCTGTGCTATAAGGAGGAGGCCTAGAAGATGACGGTCAAATCCTGCAAAGAAATGCAAATGATGTATCATTAAGAGCAGCATTTCCTGATTTTCTGCTTCTCCTGATCCGGAGAGCAGACTCACACAGCAGCTCAACAAAAGATAGATGTGTGGGCTGTGGGGAGATGAAAAAAAAAAGAAAAAAAAAAGATAAGATTCAGGCTGTAGAACATACAGACACTTCCCAACTGTTCGGTCTAAGGCTTCAGTTTGCAACTCTTAGCTAAAACGTAAATGGACTGTAATGAAATCCAGCACAGTTGCTGTGGAAAACAAAATGCAAGAAATCTCCCATTTCAGTCAAAGAGGCACACAGTGAAACTGGCACCATCAGCAATTACTGAGCAAGGATGAACAGGAAGCTTTCAAGGTCACAGTCACCTAAACACCTAACCAAAAAGGATGGGGAGAGTATGAAGGTTCCTCAGCTGATTTGTGGGATGTAGGATGGAATCCCATCCAATTCTCTCCTCCACCTCAGTGTACTGACTGGGAAGTGGGAAATGACGTCTCCTATCTGGCCAGAAGGAATATTATTCTGGAATAATGTATAATCAGGCAGAAAAAATGAATATACTCAAATATACATGAGTATATTTGTATATACATGAGTATGTCTTTGGGGCACACAGAAAGATGCAAGGACTAGATTTTAGTTCCTCACCCTTGAATTCCTTATATTTAAGCTGCTGAAGGGCCAGTTTTTACTCAGGTCAATGGCAAGGAGACAAAGAATGTATCTGCATACAGCAGTATTCACCCACTAGGAAAGAAAAATGTGAAAATACCTTTTCCAATCTCACACTCTTTCCTCATTTTATTGTGCTTTGCAAACGCTCTAAGCATCAGCTGTTGTCGTTGATAAACCTGTGTAAAAAGAGTCAGGTAAAAATAAAAAGCAAGATCTAGGTGACTAACACATCAGGAAATACATCTGTAAGTTTTTTTCCCTTTTGCCAGTTCTAGCAATTCCAGAAAGAAGAAAATGTAGGAATTTGAAAAGGCTGCATTATAACCTTTGATTCATCCGTTTTCTTAAATTTCTCCAACTTTACCTCCCAAACTCTTTTTCATAAGAATTTGCTCATTTGTTTCCTGTATCCATGTACATTTATTCAGGCCAATTTGCACAAAACAGTACCCTTAACATCCTGCTCCTTCCCAAATAAGTCAAAACCTGAAAGTGGCCACTCTAAACTACAGCAATCGAGCCCAAAAACTTCCTGCAATACCACTTATGTAGAAACACATGAGATTTTAGCAGGTGCAGCTGCACAGAAGTGGTCATGACTTTTCATGTGGGAAAAAGAAGAAACTGTGAGGGTTTTACACTTTTTGTTATGCTTTAATCTTATTTCTTTAAAGTACACAGAGATGCCAGATGCATTCCCAACTTTTCTCTACTGATTGAAGCATTACTTCCATGCTAGTAGCTCTGGCCATTGTAATGTATTTTGTCAATTTTAAGCTGAAATTTAAATATTAAAAGCAGAGAAAATAAAGAAAATAAACACAGTTTTTAATAAGGAGGACTTTGGGAAACATCTCAATACAAAATCTTCAACTTCTAAGATCTAAGTAGCTCTAACTTCTCAGGAAGAACTTTTTATTCATTATGTAAGAGACTGCAGCAGAGAAATGTGAAGCTTGTAAGCTGTAAGTGCCAGATCTGGATAAAAAACAAGATAATGGGCTCACAAGGGAAAAAAAGTAAGAGCGAAGACAAAAAGATTTTTTTTCCCGAAGTACCCAGTGCCAGGTTTTTCAGCATCTTAATTTCAATACCACTGAACTGACAATGTTTTTCAAAACCCCACAAGAATTTACCATAGTAAAATAGGACTGGAAGTATGTTTGGAATGATATTTAAAACGAGAAAGAAGGAGAAAAAGGCTATAAATAGTTATTGTTCAAAATAACAAACATCAGCATATAAATACCCATAAAAGCCTCCTTGTTGGTTAGAAGTTCTCTGAAGAGCAGGCAAGTAACAGGAACCAAGGTTTGCAATAAGGAGGCAGGTCTGAGTAACAGCACGAAAGTGAGTTTAAAAGGTGCAGCACATGTGACAAGAGGCCAGTGAAGTCTAGGTTTACTGGACTAATTATAAAGGATTAATTATCACCCACAGCCATATTCTAGTCGGTTTTTCAGATGCATTAACAATGCAGCATTGCCATCAGTGCATCAACAGCAGCTTTGAATTCCCTTAGAGGTACGTGGCCTTCCCTTGCAAAATCTGCTCCTTGCTTAAATTCTGCCATGCGCACTGGGAATAACAGGAAAAGCTTTTGTGCAGTTTCGCTTGGCAGGACAGGCATGGGAGTCTTTGCCAGCCCCAGAGCAGCAGGGTGGCAGTGGGGAGCAGAAAAGGTCACTGGTTCAGCTGCTCTGAGGCCTTCACGTCCCTACTGCCTCCACGCCACACGCCAGCCTCAGCCCTGCTCTCAGGCTCAACAGTTAGATCAGTATTTCCCCACTGCACTTAAAATAAAAAGGAAGAGAACAACCCCGCAGCAGAATATATTGATTTTCACACCTCAGAAAAGAGCTGGGTGGGAACCAATGCAAATGTAGCTTAAGACAGACTTGAACCAAAAGGCAAATATAAAACAGAGGATAAAGCAAGCTGACACATCACAGCTCAGCTCAGCTGCAACGAGCAGCAGCCTTCATGCAACCCAGCACTTGAAATTTGTTGTGCTGGCCACAGGCCAGCTCCCATTAATGAGATAATAGTAAAATGAATTGCCAGCAGATCTGAATACATTACAGTTCAAGCCTATTTACAGTGGCAGAAGGGTCCAGCATGGATTTGCACCACTCCACTGCTTCCACGGTGCACGACCGCATGGTCTCCGTGCGGCCGTGGTAGAAACGCCTGGTCATGGCGGTTTCGTAGCAGCAGCCCGGCCTAGGAGGAAAGAATCAAGGAAGAGGTTCTCATCAACCCTACAAAACTGCCTGGGTTCTCTGAAGGAGAAATGTCTGTGAAGTTCCCTGCACATCAAACCAAATTAGAGCACTAATTTTCTTAAAATTTTATGTCTAAAAAGGAGCCTTAAGGAGCTAAAAACTGTAATGAGACTGATGACTGAAAAAGTGCCAGTATTGCAACTGTGCCTTGAAAAGGCTGCACTGTCGTGGCTGTTTGCTGCAAACTATTCATTTAGCCCAGGGTGGTGAACTGCAAGAGCTGGTGACCTTTCTCATGACGAGACAAGCACCGTCACTGGTGATGGGATCACGCTCCCACAATGAAACCTTTCTCTCTGAAGCAAGTGATACCTGCCAGGTCAGTAATGATTCACACAAGCCATGCTCAGTGCCAGCTGGGGAAAAGAATCTGGAGCACATCAGGAAGAAGAATGCTCTCTTTTACTAGGAATACAAACCAATACGACGTGCCCAAAACAGAGCCAGGCATTTGAATGGTCACTATCTGTATCTCTATTATTCTGTCCCTGTTTTGCTGATGGCTGTTGCTTGCTACTTCTCATCTGAGCAACTCTTTGGTATTAAGGAATCAACTGCAGGTCAGGCATTTACTCACCCTCTACTACTCAATTTGTTTTCACAGCTCGTACCACAACATGTGCATGTACATTGCCCATGGGCAGAAGGACACACTTGTCCTGAATCCAAAAGCATAAGTCCTATGGATTTCAGTTATGCAAAGTAAGGCCTTACTCAATTTTCCCAGTTAGGAAACCTTATGTCTCTCTTATATAACCTCAGCAAGCTCCACAGTGGCATTGCTGAGCCTTCTGTATCTCCAGATCCATCTCATTTGCCAAGTATCTGGGTTTTTTTTTAATACCTCATGTGAGTAATGCACTTTTCTTACCGTCCGTGACATTTGTAATAAGCCAGTTGGAGGGCAAGTTGCACAAATGTGTCGGGATGAAGCTTCTTCTTCCTAATCAGTGCTTTTCCAAATGACGTGAAGGCATAACTCACCAGCTGCAGGTCAGACACCTGTCAAACCACGGGAGGAAAAGCTGTAAACAAGGTCAAGAACTGCAAAAATCACCTCCTTCAAGTAAATAGAGCACAGACAGCTTAAAAACAAACACTCCCCCCAAAAACAAACAAATAAACAAACAAAACCAGTGGCACAAGTTTAGCACTGGTGTAAGATCTCTGGCTCAAATCAAAAAATCGCTAGTACACAGTCCTCTGTTCTCTGGCATGGAGAGAGGCCACATAAAAATAAGCAAATATAATGAAAATCTGAGTGACAGCTAAGCAAGAGAAGCGGCTAGAAAGTCCACCTTCTGGTAATAGGATTCTTTAGCATGTTCAATTCCATTCATTATTTTTTGGTCCACTGTGAACGCAAGTTCCTCTGGCCATGGAATATCCCTTACTTTATCGGAGCCCTGGGTGGAAAAGGGAGACAGAAAGTTAACAAAAAATGTTATCCATAAGAAAAGACCCATTAACTACTATATTTGAAAGCTTAGAGAACACATACCTTCCACTTGCCCTCATTTTCACTAATCTTCCCTTCAGTATGAGATAGCATGGCAATTAAAGCCATGGCATCAAAAGGAGAATGCTGGAATCACACAAGACAAGACATCACATTGTTTGCACAAATGAAAAGGAATCAGGTTGATTTTTTTCCCTCCTACCCTTCCCTTACCCCTGCAGCTTTACTGCACTGTGTTAGACTTGTTTTTCTAGTTCTTCTGCAATACATGTAGAACTACCTAAGCCCAGCTGCTGCTTTGACTGCTCTGCAGTCAGGTAGAGACACACAAGGCAGCACTGCTGTGGAGAAGGAGATTTCAGTCCAGAGTTAATTCTCAGCTGCCTTGTGCAACGTATTTCTTCTCCTTGGAACCCCCTCATTAAATACTTCTAGAAGTAAGATTATGATTTCACAACTCATATTCTTAATTCAGCTATGGGGTAATATCAAACACTGTAAAAGCAGACTGCTGTGGGAAGTTTGCCAGATAAAGTGCCTGGTAAACAAGACTGCACTAAAAGGGAACACCTTAAACTAGGTGCACTAAAAGACTGCACTAAAAGGGAACACCTTAAAAAGAAGCTAGTGAATAAATACTTGAAAGGTTTATAAGGAAAAAAAAGTTAACTTACATCACAGAATGCACTACAAGTTCCATTGGAAAAGAAGATGCTATTGTAGGATTTATCTCCCCAGCGGACAGTGGGATCACCTGTTAGCCCCAGTCTCGTAACCTAAAGCGAAAGTTACACAGTGGGTGTACTCAGAAACCTCAGCTAAACCAAGCCTACACTAAAATGGTGAGGGCTGTCTCTGAGAGAAGACATTTGCAACCAGCTGAAGATAAAGCATGCCATGTTTTAAACTAAAGAGTAGTAAAAAGCTGGCAACTGCATTTCTGCAGAGGCTGGAGCACGGCGGGCTAGCAGATTATACAGGCAGATTTCAGCCATTCTCACTTCCAGTATTCTAACAGTCAGAAGTGCTTGAATATGCCTGAGGATCCACAAGAAACCTAATCTGCACATTTATCCGCCTCATTCGCTCTGTTCTAGAGCAGCACAATGAGTTACTTTACCACAGGAAGGGTATGCATATTTAAATAAGAAAATTGTATATAAAAACCATCAAATAAGAGGTATGAAAAATCCTTAGCTACCTCGGTGTAGTTTTCAGGAGTTGCATGGGGACTCGCATCATCCAGGCAGACCACAAACAGGCTCTGCTGAATTTTTTCCAGAAGAGTCAAGTTTTTTGGATCAAGATCAATTAAATGTTGACGCATCTATAGAGATGCATAAAAAGAGAACGTTAAATGAAATGCCCTGCTTCCATCAGTCATAAGGCTTTTCTGCAAAATCAGTCGATGAATTATTCCCACCTTTGCCCATTTTGTCCTTTCCTCGCTTGTTAAGGCTGCCAGTCCTGGTCCATCTGGTTCACTAGAGCATCTTTTCTGGATATATGTAAGTTGCCTTTAAGTTAAAAAAAAGAATATGAAGAGATGAGATTTTATTCATCTTCTTTGAAAAGCTGAAAATTTTGTTCAGCATTCAGAGGCTAACATGTAATTTCAGGAAGAGCCCATCAGCTCCTGCAGGATGGAAGGGCAGATGAAGATCTGCTCCATCCTAAGTGTAATAATTAGTTCAAATTGCAGCTACCAGCCCAGTACAGACTTACATGTAAATGACCACAGTCCTGAAATATTCTCTATGTGCTTAACCCAGTTTCAAACTCTGTTGAAGATTTCAGCAGTGCAGCTCAAAGTTTCCTTAGCAGCAGAACACTCCCAGTACTACAGCTTTTCTAGCAACTAAATATGAGGGCAAAATTTCAACATAAGAAAAACTCTAAACTGTACTGCAGAACAGTAGTTAAAAAGAGTTTATCCTAAGGAGAGTGAACTACACAAGAACACTTCTGTTCCTACCTCTTCTTTGAATTTACACTTCACAGAGCTTTTAACAGAGTTGATTTTAGTTTGTAAATCAATCTCTGCACATACAGTTCTGGGTTTATTAAATAAACTTATTACAGAATTTCTTTAAGATTGCAGACACGAGTCTTACTTGCCCTGTGTTACAGCACTCTTATCCATTAAACTTCATGCCTGATCATTTAACAACTGTCAAAAATACAAGATACTCATGATGAAGGTACCAAAGAAAGACAACAGCCTTTCCATAGGCTATAGAAGCTTTACATCTGGGTTATGACTGAGCTAATACATTTTCCATTGGTTCCTTTCTTTGTCACTTGTTTGATCTAACATGCACTGCCACAAAAATGAGGAATATAGATGTTGAAATATGTGTTGCAAGTGTTAACATACCAGACTTCCCAGAAAAGTTGGCTGAGCTGCTCTAACTAGACGTTTTCCCCGCCTAAGGAATTTGGTTATACATCTTCTATTAAGAGATATCTTTTTTTGTTGATTACAGAAGAAAAAGAATCCCTCTGCTGCACTCTGAAAGCAACACTTAACAAATGTATGAAATTCTTCCTAAAACATAAAATGTTCCACCCCTCTGCAGGAAGCAGATGCACTTGGGTTCCACATTGATCTGAAGGCACTTGCACTGGACCTACTGCGACATTAGACTATGGCAAAGGCACAGAAAAGGTGGTGGCAGCAATGGCACTGCCCATTTGAAAAGCTGGCACCTCTGCCTGTGGTTGTGATTTACTGTGAGGCAGGAAAGCAGTCATGGAAAAGCGAGACACATCAACCAGCTGCACTAGCAGCACTGAAAACTACCATTTAAAGAGCCCAGTTCTTTCTGTCTGCTCCTTGGCAGCATTTCAAGGTGTGAAGGAGCACAAACAAGCCTGGTTATCCCCAGTATGGTGCAAAGACAGGATATGCGAGTGAAATGTTGCTGCACTGCTCTGATGCTGGTGGAAAGTACTGCCAGTCCCTGTATGCCAGGATTTTTGCCTCTGCTGCAATCACCAACAAGAAACACAGCCCTCCAACCCTGTCCAAAGTGACCACAGGTGAACAAAGTTTTAAGTGGAGTCAAAAGGACAGTGGTGCTTTATCTTTACTAGGCAATTATCCATATGGATTGATATTGTTACTTATAATCCTGAGAGGTCCATGCCAAAAATTTTCACACACAAATGAGGTCCCCCGTTGAAACACTTTCATTTGGTGCTTCTCTATGAAGTTCTAGGGTGTATCACAAAAGTACCAGATCCTCATGTTTCATGACAAGAATATACCATGCAGTGACCCAGAATTTACTGAAATTGGAGCCTTCAGCTGCAGGGGATATAATTTAGGGGCTGAGAGGCATGCAGAAAAAAGAGATTGCCTTTGATATGTAGCTCAAACACAACAGCTCAGTTGAAACAAGATAGTTTGAAAACCTGGCAAGCTCCGGAGGGTTCAGCAAGCTGCCTTCATGCAGGGCATCAAAGGCAAACACTCGGCCTCGGCACAGGACCACTAAGAGGGAAGGGCATTCACCTTCAGTCTCTGCAACAAAGGGAAACAACAGAAAACAAACACATAAGAACCCAACACTAATGATAAAGTGAGTGACACATTCAGAAAAGGACCACTCAGTGAGACCTGCAGACACATTTTTGATCAACATGAAATACTTTATACAGTTAAAGGCAGGCATCGAGACTAAAAGAATAACTTTCAAAGGCAAATTGTATAACTTTACAGCAATTTTAAAGATTTTTTTTTAAATAGGAGAAAAAAAATCTAAATAACTACATAAGTTTCACCGTTAATACCAACTTCAAGCCACTGTTACAGCCTAGCAGTAAACACATCATGGATTTGTGCATCTTGGAGGTAAGAAAATTATAGAAAATAAATGTTGGTTTCTGAAATTTGATCACCAAGTCCATTGTACTTTTTTTTTTAACTTTTTATAATGGATATAAACGTGTCACTGAGGCACTTGATTCGGTTGCCCATGCAGAAAAATGCGGTGTGACTTGACATGTATTTAAAAAGCATCTAAAGCATTTGCTGCCCTGTTCTGGTTTAATACATGGTCTAGGAAACCTGTGCCCTTCTGAGCTGCAGATGGGAAACCTGGAGGAGTCTCAAAATCATTTCTGATGGAAAAAAAATGAATCAAGCAG
>JAVCKT010022251.1:1012-11687 GCA_032273925.1 Rhynchotus rufescens
TTGATTTCCTAAAGCTGATATTTGGAAGTAAGTTCTATCCCTCCTTGTGCTTCACAGCTTTTGTGTGGTCCTATAAAAAGTACCTTATAATGTAAATGCGATACATCAGAGATATGAAAGGCACATCCATAGCATAAAGCCTTCTTTTTTCCTATTATCAGAACCTGTGCAGCGAACATGTTAATGCATTATATAGTTTCAATGCATGTAATGAATGTATAGTGTTTCTCTTCTGGAAATAAAAGCTTTGTAATTTGAGTATATCTTTTAATTTTATTTAACAGATTATGTTACTGTTTTTCTTGATGGATGGATAAACCATCCCTAAATTGGAATTTTAGATTATCATCTTTTAGATTAACATTTGATGTTATTAGAGTTCTGATAAAGCTGGGGAACTGAAGCTCATGTTTCCACTGTATTTCAGTTTTTGTCTACTATTGACACATTAACAGTTGAAGGACAGTCCCACCTTAGCTGAACGAGCAGAAATCCTTTACTTTGCTGATTGTCAAAAATGACCTGGTTTACTGGGTAGTGGTTCCACAAAGAATCATATAACCTAACTGTCTGTGGTAGACAGTAGAAAACTGACAGCAGAAAATATTTGAAACAGTCTTGCTCTTCGAACCAGTGAGCCTGTAAGTTGTTCAGAACGTCAACATGATGATTAATGGATCTCAATATACATTTATGTGCTCTAATTAGAATATAGTTCTGAAATGATGCTGTATACTATGGGAAAGTCTTCTCTTCTTCCATAGCCAAAATTGAGTGTTGTAGGGCTCCAATTTCTCTGCTGTTTCATGAAAGATGCCAGGTAAAATGAATTGTGGTTGAAGAAATAGAAAGTAAAGAATCATATTCTAGAAATGTTTTGGGGAATTTTCATTTTGAAGAGAAAGTTCATGTGAAAACTTTTTTATAGTTATGTGATTTTCAGACAAAAACTTCAGACAGTTTTTCAGAAAATTCAGTCTGAAGTTGAGGATGCAACTTCACTACGATTTATAAATATAGCTTTAGTTATGGAATCTCTTTTCCAATATTACATAGATAAATGTTTAAATATCTATAAAAAAGACATTAATCGAACCACTATTTCTGAGTTTAGTTGTTTATATTAAAATGAAAAAAAATGCAGTTTTGTTTCATCAGTATATTTAGTAAGCTATTATTTTAAAAGAGTTCTCATGGGTTTCCTGTGGCGATCATTTCTCAGATGAAACTATAGCTGATGACTCGAATGTTAAATCAAGTGTCATTAAAGGACACAATATATATGGCAAATTGTGGTTGCCATAATTGCAGCCACAAGTTACTTGGGTGAGGCAACGTTTGAGATGGTCCCTCCTGCCTGGACAGCAGTGACACAGAGTCTATAACACCGTGCCACTATTTAACATCTATATATGTGGGTGAGGCAAAGAGCAGGGCTGTTGCACTTTAGCACAGCAAGAGAAGAAACCCAGTAAGAAATAATACCTTCCCACTGTTGTGCACAGTACTTTAAAGCTTTCAGTGAGGTGTTCTCAGTCAATGTGGAGGATGGAGTCAACACACAAAGGCTACCGAAACTTGAAAGGGATATTATTATTTTGTAAGTGCACTGTGTTTTATTACTTCCTCCTGCTATTTAGGAACAGTAGGGGCTTTGGCTTGTAGCTATCAGTTCTCAGCTAGTTTCTGTCATTCTCAAATAGTTTAGTGATAAACTGTCTGTCTTCCTGCCTAATGTTTCATAGACACTCTATTGGTTCTGCTGGGATTGCCTGGCCCCATTTTAGACTATCAAATGATATTTTTTTGCAGAGATATCCTGAAATTGAACAGAGTAAGTATGCCCATCTGTCAGTGAGGCTCCCCCTCTGAAATTATGGGTTATCACAAAAATTTGTAGTAGGAAATGATGCCAGAGAAGGTTTGCTGATTAGTGGCAGCTATGTTTGACAGAGCATGACAGACCTTCACAAGCTCTATTGTAATACTTGTATTCAGTTTTAGACAAAAAATAGATGAGCAGGAAAGAAATAGAATATTTGGTCGATTTGTTTTTCTCTATATAATGGTCACAATATATAATTAGTTATAAGGATTTTAGACTAATGAAATCCCTTATCTGCGAAACAGTTTAGACATCTCAAATGTTAATTGCTGTGTCAGGTCCCCAAATCCAAATTATGATGTGAAATATCTCTTTTAGTTTCTATTCAGCATTTAACCATAGATTTCAAAATTGAGCACAGTTCCAAGACTATGAAAAAAGTACCAAATTTGCACTGGGAATAAAAAATATTCTACTGTGATGGTGGCCATCTTCCCAATAAGTCCAGGTGGTATTCAAGTGATAGGCCAGTGAGGAGCCCAGTCAAAGAAATATTCAGTGCATGACTAAACCATGAAAACAAAGTCTTTACAGAATAGACTGTGATGATAGCTTGGGTTTCTAGGGTGTTTCAGGCACACTTTTTCAAGTTCAAGTGAAAGACGATGAAAATTCTTTATATAGTAAAGGCATAACTGCTTTAAACAGATGAATTTCTGGTTGCTATCACTGGTGAGACTGTAAATTGCTAAAGGTGTCATTTAGTAATATCTAGATGTACTAAGACAAGCTTTGGCCTAGATGCTCTCTGTCTGTGAATAGATACTCAGTCCTTTGGGCTGCATATTCATAGTGACCACATGTGGTGCTAGTCATATTGTTCTTGGAATTCCAGCAATTATAAGAACTGATGTTTTTCAGCTCTACACTTGAAGGGTCGCCTGAACTTGGTTAAGCCTTTGACCTTGACTTATGTGTCCAGCAAAATGATATATGAGTTTTATGTACAGTTAGCTAATAGGTTGACAGGTTCAAGATAGCTTTTTGTTTGTTTGTATGTGTGTTTTTGCTTTATTTTGTTTTTCTAGAACTTTCAGAAGAAATGACTTGCATAAATAAGGTAACATTTCATTGGTAGAAACACTCCTAAAATTCCCCAAATTCTGGTTCAACATTTCAGCCAGGAGTTGACTGCAGCAACTGCAGCAACTGCAGCAGTTGAAAAAACAATATTTACTATTTAATTGCTGATCACTTCAACTTAAGCTTTCATCTCCATTATGACAAATATATTTGGTGACGAGCAGTTAATTTTATTGCAAATAACTGGTCACAAGTATTTGCTTGCAACAGAAATTAAACCAACTCCAAACCCAGGGTTGTCTTGCCGGTAGCAGTGTAGTAAGCCTCACGAGCACATTTACTTAGAAATATGAGATATAGTTCTACAATTCAAGGCAAGCCTAAACTTGCAGATCATTTATTTTTGTATGGTGGATTAATTTTCATTCTCCATTATTTTGTCAATATAATTAGGTCGGGAATAGAATTTTAATCTCAATGCTTACTGTTCCTGTTTTGAGGAGTAGGGGCAAACAAACAAGTAAGCATTAGTGGGCGAGTCAAAGCTCTTACAAATGATAAAAAAAAATCATAAATGCAGCGTTCGGGAATGGGAGGGATAGAGGGATGGGAAAGAACACCTTTCATGTTTAACTTCTCTTTGATTTGTTCTAGCACATATACCATACTATTTAGTGTTTGCTGTGGCTTAATCTTAGAAAACTTCTGTCTGAAATAAAATGTTAATTTTCAAATCCTCTTTTGTGTCTATAGACGTGTTAATCGGTAGCTGCAGATGCTTTTATTTCTTTTCTTTGATACAGTACTGCTTAACTGCTGTTCCTTTCTGGAATAAAAGTTAATCCTTTGTGTTAAATAACAATAACAAATACAAAGACAGGTAATTATTTCCAAAAACATGGGCTGATTGGTTTGAAATTCGGCACTTCTAGACCAAGTCATCTCAAATTTAGATATTGCTTATGAAAATTATGGAGGTATTATAAAAGACTGCCCCAAGGGCAGTCTGACAGATCAAGGGTAATGTCCCATTTTAACTGTAAGTCTGCTAAAAATGATTTTGCAAGATATGTCAGTATTTTGAAATGTGGAAATAATAAGTAGTCCGATATACCTTATGTGCAGTTTAGATGTCTGTATCCATTGGTTTAACAGGAGAAAAAATAACCCTTTTTGAAAAGGTTCTCATTGGGAAAAGTGAAATGGTTAACGTGTTACAAAGTAGATGATTAATTTTTGGATTACTCTAATTTGGCAGCTTAGTTATCTAACAAATCCATATGCATGAAACAACTGACCAGAATATTAAATATAACCTCCAGCTGGATAAGAAGAGCCTTCAGTTCTAAAAGTTTTTTTTTTTTTTGTTTTTACTACTACTACAGCTAAAATAGATGCCAATTATTTAGCAAAAATTTTGCTCAGGGTTTTTTTCAGATGCTGAATTCTAGCAGAATTCAGTGCTGATTAAGGCCAGATTTTGTAAGTGGGTTTAGAAGTAGGAACCTCATATATCCTCATATTTCTCCTTCTTTCTCATGGATTTAGCAGTCAGTAGGAGTTAGGATTCAAAGCTTCCAGCTCTTCCTGGGCTTAGGGACATATGTGTCTCTTCAAAGTGCCAGGAGCTACTGGCACTTTTCCTCCCAAGCATGGTGAAAAACAGTGGCTTGTAGTCTGTGCCATGATGGAGAGGGCAGAGAGCAGGAGTGGTGATGGCAGGATGCCTGCTCAGGTGGAGGAGACCCAAATTATGGCTGCTGTCTCATTGTGGAGGGACAGGCTGACTGGCCATGGCCAAGGTGGTTGGGAACACGCTCCACCATGCCACCCACCACTGCCATTGCAGATGGAGGAGCCAATAAGCTGGTAGGATGCACAACTTCCTTTTCTTTTGACTATATATATATACACTTATGTAAAAGACAATTCACTTTTAGACTGTTTCGTTAAATGGCTAAAATTGGGAGGAATGAATCTGGTATATAAAGCTCTAAGTAGTTTTCTGGAAGCCTAGTGATGGTGATAAAAGTAATATAGTTATCCCTATTTTTACTTTAAAGGTTAAATTTCATTTTAAAACGGGAAGACTGTTAAACCGTTATTGTATCAGGATGAAGAGAAAATGAATTTGTAGCTATCGATTAAAGTGTCTGCAGACACAAAAGAGAATTATAAAAGTAAATAAATATTTTTTGTAAAGTCTTTGATCTGTTAAATGACAGAAATTTACCTTTAGATAGCACCATGTGATTTATGCTTATGGTAACAAAAAACTTAAGGCAGAAACTAATTTTATGCATCCCCTGAACTTGCATTCATGTGAAAAATGCTGATGATTTGAGCAGCTGTGGGAGTAAATGTGGGAGTAAAATATACTCCAGAGTATGGGATATCCAAATAGGTTTATTATATGGCATGTAATATTGTATAGCTTTGACCTGATAAAGGTTCATCTTGTAAGGTGCCATCTGACTCCTTAATGCCACTGAAGCTTACAAAGACTTTAGACATTTGTGGAGTTTGACCCTCTGTGTGTTCAGTTGAGAAAAACAGTAGGAGGCTGCAAATCTTTTCTTCCATCACTAGGTTCTCTGGACATGCACTAAGGATATTGGAATGCAGTTTTAAAAATATTTGCTTTATTTTATTTAAAAAGAAATCACTTTGTATTGAGCTTTTTTCTAAGAGTCTAGCTCTAGCTATCAAAGTCGTTTGAGCTGCTTTGTCCTACTTTGTATGTAGTTATTTGGGCATGATTCTTTCCTTCAACTCAGCTGTGATAGCAAAACACTTCAGGTTGATGATGAGATTTTTATTGCTGTTTCCAATATATCTATATCTTAAAGCAGTCAGTTTATTGATTTCTCGAGCCTTGAATATTCATGCTGACTGTAGGCCAAATGCTGTCTGTTTGACGTGTGTGCCATTGTTCCATGCTCCACTATTTTACAGAACTTTATGAAAGTAATAAGATTGTCCCTTTCTCATTTTAAATCTTTTTTATGTTTTGGACATATATGATACATTTAAAATGTCACAAAGTGGAATATGGAGCTGGTATAATATTCAATGGATATTTCAAAACCATCTATATTTATGCCTCTTTTTCATTTTTATATTGTATATAAAAACAGTGCAAATGCAGAAAACAGTTTTGTTGAGCATATTCCTTGTACAACTACAGAAGCCAGATTTTGTTAATAAGCATTAACAAAATCCAGCCAAGGCTAGCAGCCTGACAGAGGTGAAGCTTCTACAGTTCCAGGTAGCCCAGATGATGGGAATGAGGCTGAGTGTGTATTTCTAGCAGGCGCCTATGCACAGGTGCACACAGTTTGTATATACCTATATACATATGGTGCTTGCATCCACCTGCAAAATGCACACACACACAGTTGATCCCTGGACTCCACGGTCTCCCCAGCATGTGGCCTGGACCTTCTGCTCTGCCCAGTAGCTAACTCACCCTTAGAGACACACACATGCCTGGCCCAGTCGTAGGACCACTTTGATACCTGACTCCCAAGCCCCCTGAATCACAGATACCCTCTGAAGAACCACAGATGATCCAAGAAAAGAGTTTGAAATAGAGGTTAATGAGATGACAGCACGAATTGCACTGATCAAGCTCAGAGCATGAACAGACAAGTGCAGTGATCTGCAGCCTGTGTACAAGCCACTCATCCCCTTATCCCTATGCTTTCCTATACTTATTCCTCCACACCAAGACCTCCCCTCTTCTATGCCTTTCTTTTCTCCCCTAAAACTCATATAATAGATCCACAATCCCCAAATGTTCTTCCTCTATTATGGCATTCCATAATAAGCCATATGTCTAGGTAGTCATATTAGCCATATTACTAGAGAGTAGCCCTGATGCCTTAGTCTGCAAGGTGATCTGGAGAGGTTTAGATGTGTAGAGGTGAACTTGCAGTCTTCTCATTGCACATTAGTTTTGAATGTGACAGGGGTTGATTCAAATAACAGAACAGTAAAGAGACAAATGAAAAACCCTGCGTGGAAACTCTGTACTGGGGTTTGCAGCAGGAATACATTTCAGTGGCTAATCTTAACCCCCTCCTTGGAAATAAAAGCTCTCCTGGCACAGCTGACAGACCTGTGACCACAGCAGCACTAATGGATGCCACTATAACTCAGAGTCAGCCTTCACGGACTGTAATCTGGTGTGACACTCTACTAAAGAGCATGTATTCCTTGCTCACAAAGATGCCAGTCACATCCCCTCCTACATAATAGTCTCATCATCTTTATTTCTGAAGATAATTTGAAAAGTAGAACAAATCTTCTTCCTTTGTTTATGTATTAAAAAGTGCGTTTCTGTAGGAAGCTGAAAGTCAATTGGCAGCACAAAGCCATGAACATGTAAAAAGGTTTCCTAAAATAAAAGATTTCTATAGTCACAGTACTTGCTGTGAAGTTTCCTGTGGTGAAAGTGAAGGAACTATTTGAGAAAGTAAAACAAATATTTTTTTCAATTGTGCATCTGCTTAGCAATATACCTGGAACCTACACCTCATGTACCTGCAGACAGATAAACTTGGAACATTCTTATCTACATAATTAAAAAAAAAGGATTATAAAATTATTACCTAAGAGGAGGGAAACATTGCTTTATAGACTGTATTTTTGTGTTCAGTCCATTTGGAAAAGTTTTCAAAAAGGTTTTGGTATAACTTGGTCTAATATTTTTTTTTCTGAAGAGTATCAGTAAAAGAATGATGACATATCATAAAAGGAATGAAAAGAAGCAGAAATTCATAGTTTTTTTAGACTCAGTGTTTTGCCTCCAGAGCATAGTTGTGGATGCCTTCAAAGGCAAGCGTGATTGGCAAGAAGAAACAACTATAGACAGCTTGATGATTCTGTTTCATCTGGTAAGCATGATCATAATCCTTTCAGGTAACTTTTATGCTATCTGGGATGTTTTTAAATAGTACTATACTTACAATTTTTCAGAGAATATTTACTTATGATACTTTTATATTTTTGCTGTATGTAGCTAGTGAAAAGGTAGCAGTTTTTGACTTAGCCATTCCAAAATCACCCACCTTTTCTCAGGCTGGCTGATGTGCTGTGTCTGGGGTAGTTTAGGATATTTAGGCACCTTCACACAGTACAAAATGCAGTTAGCTGCTGGCTTAGTAAAGTGCACTGAGGGCAGTGCAGCTCATATAGGTTTCATCATTTGAGGATGTAATTGGAAGTGTCTGCATTTAGGAGCTGACTCCTTAGGTGCTGACATTAATGTATTGCTCCTGGATGTAATGGCTTGAGAAGGAAAGACAGTCAGGTAAATATGATGAAGTTAAGGCTTTTTTTTTTCCTTCTGGTTAACATTAATAATAAAAGTGCCTCCCAGTCAAGCCAACTGATAGAAAATTTAGTATTACTTCTCAAATTCATGTATCTCTCTGTGTTGGGGACACCTAGTCCTTGATCAGCTGCCTAATCAGCTAATACTCCATGGATGCATTTTGATTCAGAGTAATACCCCAGTTTTGAAGTTAATCCTCAAGCTTACTGCACTTATTATAATTTGTTTTAATTCAAAGTGAAGCGTTTTACTGTCAGAGGAAATTAAATCAGGAATTCTGTTCCAACTATGCACTCCATCACCTTTGAGATATAAAGTTTTGAATAAATAACCAGTTCTTCACAAAATAAGTACGATGGTCATATTATGCCCAGAGAGCCAGATTCAAGCTAGTCTAAAGTAAAATCTCAGGGCACACAATGTTGCTGCGAGGTCTTATCACCAGCTATTTTGATCTACTAGCATTCCTCTACTGTTTGGTTATATATTAATATAAACTTGGTCAATAAGTAACTTTATCAAATGGAATATAACAAAATATTAATTTGTCTTTAGATAAATGTTTCTTTTGGGGTATTACTTTTAAGGGTGTTTTTTTTTCTTTGTAGAAGCTGTGTAAGTAGATGTTTAGAAAGATTTTGTCCCAATGTGTGTGTGAACGTGCAGACAAAGACAGTGAAAGCAAAGCACTATGTTTTTGACCCTGACTTAATCTGTAGCTGTTTTTGGCAGTTATGAAGATGATAAGCAATCTTTGATGAGTTTGCTTCTGTCTTGCTGAGATAGAAAGTCAATCCAATTCTCTGCTTCTCAGTTCTATGTGATAACAATTAGTGCCAATAGCTTGTCAACAGTGTTCTCACATAGGTCTTTCGTATGGCAATCGGTATATATTGAATGGAAAACGCATACGACAAGAAGCTAGATAACAACTGCATTGATATTTTAGGGTCAAGTACATCAGGATTCAGTGTCAAACAAAGCCCAAAAGTGAATATTAAGTTGTTTTTTTCTTAAGAACACAGAAGTGCTCTGTGCTAATGTTATATGAAGGTCATACTGACCTAGCAACATTTTAAATAATCAGCACAAGATTATTCTTGTAAATGTGAGGTAGAGTATGTATTTTGAAATGATGTAGCTGGATATATGTGACATAGAGTAAACCTATTGACCACTATCCGTAAGCACCTTCACAGGGAAAATATTACAAAAATAAAATACCCTTTTAACATAATGGTAAGAGGATAAAGAAATCCAGTGATCTAATATAAAGGTAAAACTAAACAAATTCAAAGTCAAAAAAGAAAAACACACATATCTAAATGTAAAAGTAATTAATCTTTTAGAAATCTTATCTTAGAAAGTAGTGGACTACCACTGCCTGCATTTTTAAGTAAAATGTGGTTTCTCACAATAGAGATCCTCTAGCTGAAACAAGAAAGAAAGACTTAATGCAGAAATAAGAGGGGAATTTTTATGGCATGTGTAATGCAGGAGATCAGGGTGAATGATAAGCATGGCTCCTCAGGCTCAAAGGCTATTGGTTTGTCTATTTAGAACTTAGTCAAGGCTTGTGGTCTAAAAAGAAGTAAAATCATTGTGGAAATATTATTTTGTTTCTCACTTGCCAAGAAATTAAAATAATCCTAATTATTAATAAAAATAAAAATTATTATATTATTAATGAAAATATTATTAATTTTAATTAATTATGAAACTAAGACATTCTTTGTTTCAAATCACTCTAGTTTTAGGGGCCCTGTTCTCAATTTAGAGTTAAAATCTGAGACAATTTGTGCCTAGCTGCTGTAATACCTTGAATTCATTATCAATCTATCAGTGATTATTTGGTGCATTTTTTCTGAGGTTGGTAATGTCCTTAATGAATGCCAGGAGTCCTGACACAGTGGCAGGAGTTGATTAATTTTTTTTTTTAGAAAAATAATTCCTTTTATTATGTGCTTGTGCTATGATGTTATTATTTACCCATTCATTCTGCAGTAGTATCCAAGTTAATCAGATTAAACCAGGTCAATGGGGTTAGATTCTTATGGTACTGGAAAGGGAGAAGTATTTTAGTTAAAAAGTATTCCTGATTTTAAACACAGACAAGGGTAAACAGCAGCATAGAAATGTAGAAGGGAGAAAATAAGAAAATATTATTCTCTTCAAAAAAGAGAAACACTGGGTTCTACATAAACAATAAAAAATTAGGAAACTTTTTTTTTCTCTTTTTTCCTAAGAGAAGGATGTAAGACACATTAGGATTTCACTGAAAAGTTCCCTACCTGATCAAAATAAATGCAAAGAGCTGATGACCCCACAAACATTTCAATGGTTAAAATTCCCTAAAAATTTCTTTGTAAGGGATGGTTCAAAGAATGTCCTACAGAATTGAACACTTGCAAGTGCTATGAAATAATTAA